>JBCFYV010003309.1:0-24520 GCA_039000515.1 Timema cristinae
GCACAGCTCCCCAAGAGATTTCATGATTAGCAGGCAAATCTTCTGATGGGGTTGGGTTATTGAAAAACTTTAATATGACCGACTTGTACTGCCCAGTACTTGCCACTAAAGTACGGGTTAAACACCGCAACAGTTCCCTCCGCATTTTTTAGCTGACATAGGCGTAAAGTTGTTCTTAACGCTCATGCCAACGATGACTCGCTGGCGTTGACTTCGTACAGTGGGAACAGAATGTTGAAAATGCTAGTGATGGCGATGGCTTCACCGACTTTGCTTTTGTGGGTGCAAACGTCTTTGACCTTCCATGATGTTTGTTCGTTTCAACGACTGTCGCGTTTATGTCGGCACGCCACCGGGACGCCCCTTTATAGGCGCACGCTGATTGGACGCAACCACTTGAGTGGTGGCAGGACCCCACAGTCTTGAAAAATATGTTTTAAATATTTCACCACCTTAGCATCGTCGCCGGTTAGATTGGTGAGCGAGAATAGGCTTAATATAGTTTTCATAGGAATGTTCTGGCACGATAGAGAAGGTACATGAGACAGTAATGGCCGTAAACGTCGTGAGGCGATGCGTTGAAGTTGTAGCGTGCTATGGGACGTGGGGGAAGTGTTTTTGCGTATAAATGCCAGATGTGACTTTAACGGGTGGAGCACCATAACTGTCAAAATATTCTCCCATGCCGTTCTTTGTCAATAAAGATGGCGACCCAATGGACCAAGCTTGGTGTGTGGATCAGTGTTGATGACTAGAGCGGTAGGTCGAGTTATTCTTGCGGTAGTTGATCAGCAGGGAAAACACCTGACCGTACAGAACGGAACCACGGACATGTTTTCAGCGCACGTCTTATGGTGTGCATGTCCATCTTCAATCATCCAGTCTCGAAGTCCCCAGACGATGGAGGCCGAACAGAAATTCCACACAAAATTATGTACCATGCACATGTTAACGGCCCAATTTAAGTGTTTTCAAAGACGAACAACCTCTGTCATAACAGATCTACGATGGTTGTAGACTGTATTTGACTAGAAACTTTTTCTTTTCTGCCCCCTTAACGTAGACGGTTTTGCACACGTTGTGGCGCGGGAGATGAGGGATTCGAGCAGGCAGTAATCCACACACCACTATCCCAGGGAATACAATGCAGATTGTTGACGATATAGTCCGGCTTTCTTTCTGGCATAAGTAGAAAGTTCCTCGATAGCATATGGGGTTTTTAACACCCAATGTTGAAATAATGTACCGCATACAGATAAAACACTGAGTTCCTTGACGATAAACGGTTTGCCATCGTCTATGAATCTCTGGAAATCCACAATGACGTCTATGGCTTAAATGATGGGGTAAAGGGATGGGAAGCCGTTTTATATTAACTCCATAATCGGTCACGACATTTCTGTCCTTGTCAATGGTGATGATGTTGGCAAACTCCCCGTACACGATACAGTTGACGGTTTCGATGAGAGCTCTGGTGAAGCTCACTTTGATGCTCAGAGATCCGCGCATCGTCAAATTCCAATGCGATTCATGTGGCGGATAGATTTGGTATGAGATCGAAGCCACTAGATGATATCCCTTAGGGAAGGCATCCCGTGTGATGTCGCTACCTTCGTTCATGAAGTGGATAACCGTTCCAGAAAACAATGTGGGTAGGACATGACATAGTAGCCGTTTAAAAATCGGGCTGTAGTGGTTTCGACGGCACTTGTTCCCCGTCCACGTACAGCGAGAAATGGTTCATTACCGTAGGTTGAAAGTTGAACGGTTCTTGGTGGTATCTCCGTTGAACGCTGCGTTTGATACAAATCCCACGAAGTATCGTTTGGGTAACTGTCCGGTAAATACGTTTTTCAGTGATTTCCCTTTTACTCCCATAGGAATAGTGAGTGTTTTTACTTCCACGCGGGTGATGGGATACTTTGCAAGACTGACGTTTAATGCTTTGGCATGTGCCAACAGTATAAAGGTGCTACTTTGACACGTCGCACTAGAAGGCCGGCTTTTGGGGATGTGAACCTTAAAGTGGGGGAGTTAAGAGACAGCCATAAGACTAAACCCATCTCGGGAACGGACCAACTTGACTCTTATTTTCGGTGCCGTTCTAAAGGTATTTCTCTTGGTTAAACACGTCAACCGGTAATACCCCAAAAGATCCCCCCATCTTACTTTTTGCGGTGAGACTTGCACGGCCCTCAAATTTCCCTTGTTGCCAAGCGTTTAGCCTGCTCAAAGGTTCCCGGGGCTGCCTGCGAAACCCATACCACATATAAAATTGTTCTTTTGGCTTCACTGTTGTAATTGAGCAACGTCTAAACAATACGATCTTATAGTATACATGTTGCTGGGCAGTAAGACTAGTTTTTTGTTTAAAAACACATCCACCTTGTGAATAGCGAATGGCACTCAGTTTTGTTGACGGGGGTGATTTGATCCACCTCTGTGAAAGGGGCCATCATAGGGTTTCATGATGGCCACCCTGATATATAGCATAGTCTGTGAAAGATCGATATAGAACTCGCCTTGTACGGTAACGGTAATTCGAGGGGCGAATCAATCGGTGAGGGAAGAGACAGATTGGTTCTGGACCATTTTTCCCCCTTTCAAGAACTGGTTTGGGTGGGTGAACGGAAAAGAGATGAGTTCACTGCTGGCACACTCTCAGGACTGAAGATGTAAAAACGACATTTCAACTGAAAATATCTACCGCTTCTTTCTTAACCTTTTTACGTTGGGCAACAACAGAAGACTGACGACGGTTTCTTCTTATGACGCCCTTTATACCTGCACCGGCATCAGTGTGTTTGATCTTCTGCTCCGCTTGTGTTTTCAGGTTGTTCCAGCCTTGCCCAACACGGAAACCCTAGCGCCTCTTTGAAGGGGCGACGCTGATTGGCAACGCGGAGAGCACGTCGATACCCATAATGAAACGCCTGTTTTCCAATGGCTTTAGCGCGCTTTTCTCAGCAACGGTACGACGCTTTTGAAAAGGGCCCCTGAAAAACTTCCCCATCCCATGCCCGCCCTTGATAGGGAACACCGTTTGGTAAAATCAAAGATAATACCTGTTTCCGGCCTGGTTGACATAGTATCTTTGTTAGGGAAGGTTCATTTTGACCAAAGTCGAAAATGCAGTTTCAACAACCCCCTTTACAAACTCGAATGGTACAGGTTAACCATATCTGTTTCTTATATTGATTTCTAGGCTTTTCATTTCTCTTCCCAAGCACGGACATGTAGTGTAACGGATCATAGCTAACTGTCTTATGTATGCCGTATAGATAAGTTTTATGTTGTTGATACCAACGATACTAACAGTGGTGCCACATGTCACCCATAAAGGGTTTAGATTGACGATATCCGTGTAGAAATTAACATTTGCGAGGGCAAACCTATAGAATGTTGGTGGCGTACGGTGACTTTGGGACCTGATCAGATTAAAGTCAAGGAATTGAAACCGAGCTGTAGACTTTGTTGACTTGAAAAGAGTCCACACTGTATATTTGATGAAGAAGAGACATCAACTTTTTTGTTGGGGTTTGTGTACTTAAAAACAACTCTTGGCAGCATATACGTTGAAACATGGTTCTTTGCGCCTTCTGCTGTCCCAAAACCCCCTACCTGAATTTTTTTGGGTCTGTTTAAGCTTTCTCAATACCAAACTGTCGATCGTGAATATCTCGTGTTTTCATTAAAAAAAATAAGTAATCAATTATGGTATTTAATCCCCCCAAGCTGTTGCATAGTATTTTTTTGGATTCAAGTTTGTATTTTGAATCAAAACAGAACATGGGTTTATTTCTCTTAATCGTGAATTAAGAATCATTGAACAAAAAAGTAAGGCAAGTACAAATACAAGTCGACAGAATCCCGGAAAAATTTTTAAAAGAGAATTTAACAATTAGTTTTTCAATCAATTTCAACAGACAAAGCCATCAACATGGCTTAAAAACATAGTTTCATCAAAGGCTGGAAATATGAGTAAATTGCGAGTTTCAATGATGGGGGCAGAAAGGGGGGTTAAATTAATGGAAGATTATTATACATTGTTTAACGAAATTGAGGAACAAAAGCAGTATGTTTTTAAAATTGTAAACGATTACCACCGACTCTCTCCTGTTATAAGAAGAAGAACTTTTGTCCCCACGTCATATTGTAACTAAGAATAAAATGATCTATTAGTTTTTGGTTTATTTTTAGAAAAACATTGGTTAAAACAAAATATGCAAAAAAATAATGTGTGCTTCATGTTTTAATATCAAAAACCTGTTTGTTAGACATATTTTTTGATATAAATCAATAAAATTAGAAGATAATTCAAATAAAATATACTTTTTTTTTACAATTAAATGATTATTTTATATTTAAGGGCCCGGGGCACACTTTCTTTTTATCTGTTTGAGCTTAAAATTTCACAGATCTTTTTGTATTAAATTAAACAGATTTTGGGGTTGGTGCAAAAAAACAAAATCAAAGGTTGAAAATAAGAGCCACCCTAAGGAGGTAACATCATCCAAATAATCTCTGGACTGAACCTCTGGCTAAGCATTTTGAACAGTTGCAGTTCCATCCAAGATTATTATGACATTGAAAGAGGCAGTACTGATACATTGCCAGCTCAGATGTTTTAAAGGGGGCAGTACTGGATACAGTTTTTTAGCTTCAATGTTGAAAGAAGGCAGACTAATACAGTTTCAGCTCAGATGTTAAAGAAGGCAGTAAATGGGACAGTTGCCAGCTCATATGTTAAAGGGGGCAGTACTGATACAGTTTTTTCAGCTCAGATGTTGAAAGGAGCAGTACTGATAAAATTTTTCAGCTCAGAGAACTGTCGAGTTGTAAGGTGTGGGGAAATCCTTCTACGTCTCTATTTAAAAAAAACAACGCACTTTCCGTGGAAAGAACGCAAACCCGGATGACCTCACCCTTTTTCCCTTTTAGAAGCTTCGAGAAGGAAATGTCGCTGAATATACCCCTTGAAATCGCACATCTCCTCACTGTTGGGATCCTTCCTTTCTCGACAAGAACACGTATAGCTAAGATTCCTTTTAACGCAATAGTCGGCTTTTATCAAATTAAAATGCGTGTGATATCTAGCTAAAAGTAAATAGTTATTCATTTAAAATTAAAAAAAAAGACTAAAAAAAAAATACCAGAATTTTTAATTTATAAAAAAAATACCATTAAAATTATTACAATAATACCCCAAGGGAAGGCTATGACATTTTTTTATCAGCCACGTTTTAATTAATTACAATAATGGCTTCCCAACGGGGAGGGCCTGATAACCTGAGTAAAAAATATATAAATTCAGTTCACAACCCGAAAAAAGTGAAAGGGATGCTCAAAGAACAGTAAAATTTGGGGCCACAAACAGCTTTAATATTTTTAAAAACAAACAAAAAAAAACAACAAACCGGGTGACTTAAGAAAAAAGAATTCCAAAGCAGGCGACGTCGAAGAAAAATTCCAAAACCAGTGATTTTTCAAAAGGGAAATTTCCCCCAACGGGTTGCTTTCACAAGAAGGTCAAGCTGTAACTTCGGGTGAAGTACCAGGGAAATTTTATTAATCACAACAACAAAAAAAATTGCATTAAATATGAAAGAAAAACAGAGTACATGAAGAAAAACCCCCCCCCACACAATACCCCAACCAATATAAAAAAAAAAACTTTCTTGTTTAGAACATCTATCGGGAACAAATAAAACAAAAAAATTTAAAAAGGTAATTTAACCAATAGCTCAAAAAGAAAAGATTTAAAGGGGGGAAATGTTTCAAAGGGTAGAATAACTCAACAAACCCCCAGAAATACCTCAAGCATATTAAGCAGTTAGTCAGAAAAAATGAAAGAAGTAGTGAAAAGTTGAGTCAGAAAATAGATCAAAAATAAAAAAAATAGAAAAAAGGTTCGAAAAAAAAGTCGGGAGCTAAAAAAAACTACCAGGACTACGAGAAAAAAAATCAAAACTAAACATTAATTTTTGATAAAAAAATTTAAGGATGTAAATGAACAATTCAACGGGTTAAACAAGAATTACAGAAAAATTTTTCAAAAGTAAAAAACACTTTGACACAAAATTAAGAAAGTACAACAACAGACTAAAATGCCCAATCAGTAAGGGGACAACTACAGCCTTGGGGAAAGACTTAGTAATAAAAAAACAGACAATGACAATAAAAAAACCAAAAATGCAAGGAAAAATTGAAGTTTAGACAGATTTTTAAAATCAAAGGGAAAAAAATTTACTAAAAGTTGCGAAAAAAATAAAAAGAAATTTCGAACAGGAAAAATTTTTAAAAAAGGTTTTTGCGACTGTTGAAAAAAAAGCAACAAATATAAAAGTGATAACCTTAAATTCCCCAAAATGCCCTTTGATGACACACGTACCAATTTACAAAAAGAAAAAATTACCCCAAAATTGGACAAATTTAAGAAAAACTTGACAGAGACTGTGGACAAGACGCCCACAAACAGTCAAACAAATGCGAAAAACAATTAAACGGGCCCTAACAAAATATGACGGGTAGAAAAAAAAAGGACGCTAATTACCACGGGTGCCTTAGCATTCCCCCCAAAACAGGCTACAAATAAATTTTAGGGAACTTCCCCAACTCTGGAAAAATGATGAGTGCATGCTGGCAATTTTAAAAAAAGACGGATAGATTTTTAAAAAATATTAAACTCACCGAAGCAAAAAAAAAAGCATTTTTTTTAATTCAAAGTTATGGGTGAGCTGAAGTGTGGCCTGAATAACATCAATAACAAAAAGATCCTTTTCGTAAAAATTTTGGGTCCGGGTATAAGCGGGAAAAAAATTAGTAAATGAAAATTTTTTACGGGCCGGATGATCCACATCGAGGGCCTATTGGGACTATTACAATAATACCATCAACGGGGAATTAAAACATCCTATTGACGATAAAGATTAAAAAATCTTTTATTGCATCACTTCCCACGTGAAATCCAGATCTCTTATAGCTGTTTTAAGAAAAAACTAGCGTTGAAATGAGAGAAATTCTAAAAATTTTTTTGATGAGCCTCTAGGAGAAAGGTCGAAACCACACATCAAAAAACCCCCATTTCAAAATGGGGGAAACCATTTAAATAGGGAGAGAAAAACATAACCACACACCTATCCAAGATCGAACCGGGGATCAGAAATCGAATTTGGAAAATTTCCAAAAACGGGGAAAAAATTTTAATCCTAATTACACTAATCCAAATAAAAAAGGGAAATAATTCTAATCCAAATTTTACGGGGGGAAATTTTTTCTAGACCCCCCAGGGATAAATAAATTTTAAACCAAACAAAAGAAAACCCGGGGTAATGTTTTGCCAAAAAAGAAATTAGCTATGGACATGGGAACTTTTAAAAAATAAACCCCAAACCCCCAAAAAACCCCAATCATTGTTCATGAAAAACCCGGGGGCAAAACTTCAAAAAAATGGTCGACAATCATTGAGTTCCCGACAATGACATCCCCTCATTAAGAAAGGGCCGCCCACTTTTAAAAAAAGTAAAAAAAAAAAAAAAAAGGGGAAAAAAAAAATAGGGGGTTGGCTAATTTTTTAGACGGTAAGACAAATCAATATTTATATATATATATTAATGTTGTCCAGATTCCCCCAAAACGCCGGGAAAAAAATTTCATTGTTTTGTCCCCCAAAAAAAGAGAGTTTCATATTTATCATTTTTTTAAAAGTAATAGGTTTTTTTCAAAAAACGAACCCCGGGGGTTTTTTACACAAATAAGAAGCATTTACCTTGTAAATAAATTCGACTTTTGGTTTTTTAGTTACAAAAAACCTAAAACCCGAAATTTGTAGCGTTGAAAAAGTAATCAACTTTGATTACGAAAAAAATCAACCAATATTTCTAAAAAATTTTTTTGTTACAAAAACAAGAAAAAAAAAAAAGGAGAATAAACCCTTGCCATCATATTCAATTCTCAGAGAAAAGGGTTTTTTTTGACAAAGAAATGTTTAAAGTAAACAACTATAAGGGCCCGTAAGGGTAAACATTTTTTCTACATAAAAAAAAAATAAATTTTTTTTTACCCATTTACACATCCTTTCCTACTATTTGTAATTTTGAAGATTTTTTTTTTCTATGTACTTTTCTTTAAATATATTAAAAATTTTTTTTAAAAAAACTTTAAGTATAATTTTAAAGAGATAAAAATAAAAATAAATTTTGTTCAAGGTTTCTATAATATTAAAAATTTTATGTATTCTGTATATTATATTAAGCAAAGAAAAAATATTGAATTATTGTTGTACTACCAATTGGGTTAAGCAAGAAAAGATTAAAATGGAATTATTTGTTTGTTTAATAAAAGTATTAACAAGGGAAACTTTTCAAAGTTACCCAATTAATGGCACTTTTCTAACAACGTATTTAGAAAATAAAAAAATTTATCAAAGTTTATCATAGAAAAGAAAATGTATTAAAATTATTTTAAAAGTGTTTAAAAATAATGATATTCAAAAAATTGACTCATCAGTAACATATTTGGGCATTGTCACTCAGAGTTAAAAGGGAATCTGATTCATTTCAAATCAGATGCTGAAAGGAGCATACGGACAGTTGTCACTCAGATTTAAAAAGGCAGTAATGATACAGGGTCACTCAGATGTTAAAAGGGGGTTTAAATACTGATTCAGTTTTCAAATCAGATATGAAAGGAGGCAGTACTGGGACAGTTTGTCAGCTCAGGTTTGAAAGGGGGGGATACGACACAGTTTTTTCACTCAGTGTTGAAAGGAGGGAATACTGATAAAGTTTCAGATCAGAGTTTGAAAGGAGGCGTACAGGTACAACTGTTTCAGCTCAGATGTTTAAAGGAGGAGTACGAAAAGTTTCCAGCTCAGAATTGAAAGGGGGCAGACTGATACTTGTAGATCATTTTTGAAAAGGGGGCAATCGGTACAGTTGTCAGCTCAGGTTTTTAAAGGAGGGAGTACTGACAACGTTTCACCAATTTGAAAGGGGGGCAGTACTGAAAATTGTCACTCAATTTGAAAGGGGGCAGTAGACACATTTTTTTACCAGATTTGAAAGGGGGAAGTACGATAAATTTTTCAGATCAATGTTGGGAAAGAGGCATACAGGTACATTGCCAGCTCAGATGTTTAAAGGAGGCAGTACTGACACAGTTGTCAGCTCAAGTTTAAAGGAGGGATACTGACACAGTTGTCAGCTCCAGAATTGAAAGGGGGGGTACTGAACAGTTGCCACACAATGTTGGAAAGGAGGCAGTACGATACTGTTGTCACCCCAGGTTTGAAAGGAGGGAGTAAATGGTACATTGTCAGCTCAGATTTTAAAGAGGGAAATACTGATAAAATTGTTCAGATCAATGTTGAAAGGAGGGATACAGGTACTTCCAGCCCCAGATGTTAAAGGAGGCAGTACTACACATTGTCCCGCTCAATTTTTGAAAGGGGGAATACTGATTCATTGTCAAACCCAAAGCTGAAAGGAGGGAGTACGGGACAGTTGTCAGCTCAAGTTGAAAGGGGAAGTACTGAAAAGTTGTCCCCAAACGATGCGAAGGAGGCTACTGGTACATTTGTCAGCCCAGGTTTGAAAGGGGGGAGGTACGACACAGTTTTTCAGCTCAAGTTGAAAGGAGGAAGTACGATAATTTTTTCAGATCAGATGTTGAAAGGGGAAGTACTGAAAAGTTGTCAGATCGATGTTAAAGGAGGGAAAACTGGGGCAACTTTGTCAGCTCAGATGTTGAAAGGAGGGAGAACTAACAGTTTTTCGGCTCAATTTAAAGGACGAAGTACGAAAAATTTTTTCAGATCAGATGTTGAAAGGAGGCAGACGTACAGTTTTCAGCTCAAGTTGAAAGGAGGCAGTACGACACATTTTTTTACTCGATGTTTTAAAGGAGGCAGTACTGACACAGTTTTTCCCGCTCAGATTTAAAAGGGGAGTTTCTGACACAGTTTCAGCTCAAATTAAAGGGGGGCCCGTACGAAACATTGCCAGCTCAGATGTTGAAAAGGGATACTGATCAGTTGTCCGCTAGATGTTGAAAGGAGGGAAATACTGATTCATTTTTTCAAATCAATGCTGAAAGGGGGCAGAAAATGGACAAATTGTCACTCAGGTGTTGAAAGAGGGGGACGACACATTGTCACTCAGATGTTGAAAGGAGGAAGTACGAAAAGTTGTCAGCTCAGATTTTGAAAAGGGGCAGTACTGATACGGCCAACTAAAAATTGAAAAGGGGCATAATG
Organism: Timema cristinae; assembly: GCA_039000515.1. NCBI lineage: Eukaryota > Metazoa > Arthropoda > Insecta > Phasmatodea > Timematidae > Timema > Timema cristinae. Next base: position 10,256 of record JBCFYV010003309.1, read on the forward strand.
ACACAGTTGTCAGCTCAGATTTTGAAAGAGGAAGTACGAAAAGTTCCAGTTCAAATTTTTAAAAGGAGGGAGTACTGGGGACAGTTGCCAGCTCAGATTTGAAAGGAGGGATACTGAACAGTTGTCACTCAAGTTGAAAAAGGGGGCAGTACTGAAAAATTTGTCAGATCAGAGTTTTAAAGGGGCATACGATACGTTGTCAGCTCAGATTTTTTAAAGGAGGGCCCGACTGATACAGTTGCGGCCAATTTGAAAAAGGAAGTACTGATAAATTGTCAAATCAATTTGAAAGGAGGCAGTACTGGTACAGTTTTTCAGCTCAATTTGGGAAAAGGGGGCAGTACTGGTACAACTGTTTTCACTCCGATGTTGAAAGGGGCAGTACTGATACGTTTTTTCAAACCAAAAAGTGAAAGGAGGGAGAAAAATGATACAGGTCACTCAATTTGAAAGGAGGCAGTAAAATGACACAGTGCACTCAGATGTTTGAAAGGAGCATACGGACAGTTTTTTTCAAAATCAGATGTTTTTAAAGGAGGCAGTACAGATACAGTTGTCACTCAATGTTGAAAAAAAGGCCCCGTAGATACAAGTCACTCAGATTTGAAAGGAGGCTATTGGTACAGTTGTCAGCTAGATGTTTAAAGGAGGCAGTACGAAACAGTTTTTTTTCAACCAAAGTTAAAGAAGGCGTTGAAAATTGTCAACCGAAATTTGAAAGGAGGCAGTACGGTACAAATGTTTCAGCTCCGAAAATTTTAAAGGGGCCGTACTGAACATTGTTTTGATCGATGTTGAAAGAAAGGAGTACGATAAATTTGTTATCGATGTAAAGGGGCATTTTGGTACGTTGTCAGCTCAATTTGAAAGGGGGGAATACGTACAGTTTCAAAATCAGATGTTGAAAGGAGGCAAATTTAACAGTTTCAGCCAGATTAAAGGAGGGATATTGGTACAGTTTTCAGCCAGAAGTTGAAAGAAGGCAAGTACGTACAATTTGTACCAGAATTTTGAAAGGGGGCAGTATTGGGTACAAATTTTTCAGCTCAATGTTGAAAGGAGGCAGTACTGATACAGTTTTTTAACTCAAATTTGAAAGGAGGCCAGTACGATACAGTTGTAAACTCCAGAAATTTAAAAGGCAGTACTGATACAGTTTTCAGCTCAGATGTTTAAGAAAGTGAGGCAAGTACTGTACAGTTGCCAGCCCCAGAGTTGAAGAAGGCAGTACTGATAAAAGTTGTCCCGCTCAGATGTTGAAAGGAGGCAGTAAATGGTACAGTTTCAGCTCAGATGTTGAAGAGGCAGTACTGTACATTGCCAGCTCAGATGTTGAAAGGAGGCCAGTACTGTACAGTTGTCCCCCCGCTCAGATGTTGAAAAAGCATACTGATACATTGTCAGCTCAGATGTTGAAAGGAGGAGTACTGATAAATTTTGCCAGCTGAGATGTTGAAAGAAGGCAGTACTGTTACGTTGCAGCTAGATGTTGAAAGAAGGCAGTATGTAGTTGCAGCTCAGATTTAAAAAGAAGGCAGTACTGATACAGTTTTTAGCTCAGTTTTAAAAGGGAGGCGTACTGCGTTGCAGTCAGATGTTAAAAGGGAGGCAGTACTTGTACAGTTGCCCAGTCAAAAGTTAAAAAGAAGGCATTTCGGGTACAGTTGTCAGCTCAGATTTTGAAAGAAGGCAGTACTGTACGTTGAGTCAGAGTTGAAAAAAGGCAGACTGATACATTTGCGCTAGATGTTAAAAGGAGGAGTATTTGTACAGTTCCCGCTAGATGTTGAAAGAAGGCAGTACGGTACAGTTGTCAGCTCAGATTTTTTGAAAGAAGCGGTGTTGAATTGATTTAGAGGAGCATAAATGAATGTCACCAAATTTTTTCCATAATTTAATTTATTATCATTCTTTATTTTTGATTTGTGATTTTCCCTTAACTGAAGTGCATTGTATACCTAAAAATGGTTAGAATATGTTAAATACTCAACATTACTAATTAAAACATATTGGGTTGGGGGGTAGTAAAAAGGGGGGGGGTGTTAGAAAAGGCAAAATAGAGCGTGTGCCCCCTTTCCCCCTACCCCTTTCCCCAAAAAACAGGTAAAAACAGTGCCTTTCTTTGTAAAAAAATAAATACATTGTAGTGGAAAATCCCACACTACGATGATAAATATTGAACCCTTTAAATAAAAAGCTTTAACTCAAGGTTGGTGGAAATGAGGTGTGGGGGGGAAAGTAGATATTTTTTAAATACCCCGGTTCACACAGTGTTTAAAAATATTTAATTCATGTGCAACAAAAAATAAACTTAGTTTAAAATGCTTATTTTTAGTAAGGTAAAATACGTGAAAAACAAAAAAAAATTTTTGTAGAAAATTAATTATTTTTAAAATTATATTTTTTATTGCAAACAAACCATTTTGTACATTTGTGCTGTTCTGACATCAAAGTGTCAAACCCACGCAGAAGCTGGGAGTACACAAGGAAATATACGTCTGCAGACTCTCTCCCGGGGCACTTGATATATTTATGTCGGTAGTAAACAGATTTTGAGTGCTTGGAAATGGTTCCCGGAGACAAGTTTATGTTTCTAGGAACCCTTCGGATGTTGTAACTCAGGTGGGGTGGATATGGGCCTTTATGGACATGGTATTCAGCAAATTATGAATCCGCGGGGACATTGTTTTCCTCCTGGTCAAATCAAGGGCTTCTATGTCTCAGAAAATTGGGGTCGAGGGCTAGAAACGGGCACTTTCATTGGACATATATAACTTAAATAAACGATTTCATATCAAATAATGCATTCAGAATCTGATCCTAAACATTTTTACAAGCAAAATGAGGTTGGGTCTTTATTTCAACAAGCACAATTTTTTGATTTCAGGCGAAGTCTGTCAAGCTACTTGGGATTCAGTAATTTAATGATGTACCTAGAACTAATTGCAAATTAATTACTATCAACGGATCTTATATAAAAAAAGTATACCAATGCCTGTTTCCGCCTAATAAACAAACCAAACTTGAACATTGGTAGAAAAAATTTGGGTGTCCGGAGAAAAAAATCACCCAATATCTTTAAAACTTAAATTTTTTTTCCAAAAAACAAATTTTAAGATAAATGAAAGAGTAAAAAATTTTTTCCTAAAAGGGAAAATGTTTTTAAAATTTTTATTTGTGGTGAAGGGTCGTAAACCCTTTTACAACTAAAGTTCTCAGGTCACTATAACTAATCTTTTTCTTTCAAATGGTTTTTTATATTTCTTTTGCCCAAAATTCACTTTTTCCCCCCTCCCTTCCCCTGGGGGTGTTTTAAAATTTGTTAATAACTTTTGTAAAATTAAATCTTTATATAAAAATTTTGAACTTTTAATTAAAATTATGAAATAAACCACGTACCCCCAAATCCCAAAATGGAAATATAGAAGCTCAGGCGTGGGTAAAAATTAAAAATATTTCTTTAATTTTAAATTTAAAATGTTAAAAAAAATTAAAAATTTTTAGGGAACCCACCCCTTCATGTCTTAGGGACGTTTGACCAAGAGGGGGTTTGGAAAACAAAAAATTCGTCCTTTACAGCTTTTTTTTGGATTCCTTGGATTCCTTTTTTTTTAAAATTTTGGGCCCTTTTTTCAATTTTTTTCCCAAAAGATTTAACTAACAAAAAAAAGAAATTTTTTCCCTTCCCATCTTTGCCTTTACTCATTTTCCGGGGGAACCCAAGTTAAAAGGAAAAAAATGGGGGGGCCTACGTAACTCCACACGGACTTTTCCCTGGGCTTTATTTTTTTGTAATTAAAAAATATTTGCCCTGAGAAAAATGTGAAAGCATTGACAATAAAATTTTCTTCCCTAATTTTATAAAACGTTTTAATTTTATTTAAATTTATAGTATTTTAAAAATTGGCCCCTTAAAAAAGCACTTTTTCTAAAAAGGGCCCAAAAGACACTGAACAGGGGACTTTTCACGCACGGTGATACCGGGGGGGGCCGGGGTCATTTTGCCCAATAAAAATTTCAAATAATAAACTTCCTCTTCTCGAAAGTTCGAAAAAGAAAATTTTAAAAGGGAACTTGAGTCAGTTTCCGGCTCCAAAAGCCCCCATAAAACAGAATTTTTTTTGCCCTTGAAAATTTTTTTTTTTTCCCTAAACAAAACCCTTCCGAATTTTCCATGAGCAAGGGATATTTTCCCAAAGAAGGGCAATGAAATGGCATTGGGTATTCGTACTGACAGAACTCACTTGGGCACTTGGCGCCCCAGCAAAAACCTGTCCGCGCTCAAAACAATAGTCCGCGTATATTTCAACGAATGATTCTATTTTTTTCATTAAATAAACAGATTCCGAAATAAAAAACAAAGTCAAAAAAATAATGTTTATTAATTATAAATTTTTTTTTAAATTTGGGGTCCCATCGCGCAGAAAAAAATCAAAAAAAACATAATTGGCGCACAACGTAAAGGGGCCCCCAAAAAAAAAACCCTTTCAATTTGGGTCCCCAAAATTAGGGGGACGAGATACCCCCCCGAGTTTCAGCACGAAAAAACCTCCCCGGTGGAAAGGGACGAATAAATTTTCCCCCAAAATACAGCACGAGATACCTCCCCGAGGGAATTAGAGGTGAATCCCGACAATAGCACAGAGCAACGCCGAGGACCGATGGGGGCAGCCCCAAGATACCTCCCCCAGGTAAAACAGCAGAGGGCAACGCCGAAGGGCCGAATTTAAAATAAAGCAGGAACAGCGTCGGGAACCCAGATAACAGGAAGCAAAACGCCGAGAACCGGATAACAGGAAGCAGCGCTGAGGGCCGAGAAAAACAGGAAGCCCGCCTACCATCAACCCTCACCAAAGAGGGAAAACTGGGGTGGGACGAGTATAAAGGGAAAAGATCACAGATAAGTTATCAACCGAAACTTTTAAAATTTAAATTAAATGAAGAATTTATTTTAAAGTCATTTTTTGCATTTTTTTGGGGGGGGGGAAAAGTATAATTTTTTTTGTGATTTAAATTAAGGGGAAAAATAATCAAAAAATTGGGAGATTCAAATGATAAAAAGTGACGCTAGAAAAAATTCGAAAGGTAGCTATGGGAAAAAAAGCCTAGGAATCTTAGGTTTTAGAACAATCAATAAAGGGAAAAAAGGGGAAAGTGAACAGGACAATGAAGATCATTTTCAGAGGGAGAGGAGAGGAGGGGAAAAGGGCAGAAAAAAAAAAGAAATGTTATAAATAAATGAGGGAAGGGAAAAGAAAAAATAAAAAACTAACAATGGTGCAACAACCTGTAGTAATTTTAAACAACTTATTTAAATTTACAAGAAATTAAACAGAAAAAAAGATAAAAGTAAACCAGGGAAAATAACAAAAATAATTTAAAAAAGTCAGGAAAAATAAACACAAATAAAAAGATGGGAACTAAACAAGAAAAGATACAAGTAGAAAACGAAATTAAACAAAAATAAATGCAAATACCCAAACAAAAAAAACAGGGAAAAAAAATGCAAATCAGACCCCCAAATAAAAACAAATCCCAAAAAAGAACCCAAAATGCTAAAATAGAGCTAAGTAAAGGGGGTTTGTTATCAAAAGATTTTTGGGTTTTTTAGAAACAAAAAATGACCAAATTTGAGACGGGTTTTTTTAAAAAACTTTCCCGTTAAAAGTTTTAAAAGGAAAGGTAGACACAAAAGTGATAGAACAGGAAAAAAGTAAAACAATTTTATTGAAAACAAAAATTAAGGAAAGGCTTCAAGTTAATGAAAAAGATTTTCGCTAAAAAAAAAAAATAAAACAAAAACAGAATCAAAAGTTTAAAGGGAAAGTAAAAATTAAATTGGGGAATTGGACCTTTTAAAAACCCCAATAAAAAGGGAAAAAATGGGAAAAATAATATTTTATTTTCGCAAACAAAAATAAAATTTTAAATTTAAAAAGAACAAAAAAGGGGGACAAAAAAAAGGAGTAAAAAAAAAAAAAAACCCCAAATTTTTTGGTTAAAATCAACAAAAGGGGGAACTGGGAAAAATTTTCACATATCCCAAAAATTTTTTGCAAAGGGGACTAAGAAAAGTCATTAGCACTTTTTCCAAAATTTAAAGGAAAAAGGAAAAATTTAGGACAAAATTATAAAAAAAAGTAAAAAGATTTAAAAGAAAGAATAAAAAAAAATCAAAAAAAATTTTATCGGCCAAAAATGAGGGAAATCCCGGAAGAAAGATAGGAGTGAATGGGAACAACAAAAAGGTGGGGAAATAATTTTGGGAAAAAAATTTGGCTCAAAATAGCGGGATTTTTTTCTAAATTTTAATTTTTTAAGGAAAATATAACGACAAGGTGGACTTTAAGTAATATTTCAATAAATTTGTGACAAACGAATTTTGCAATACCCCTAGAAAGGGGTAAATTTAGGCTTCTAAAGAACTTTTTCCAACCCAGACAAACGTTTATTGAAAAAAAAAACAAACACAAAGAAGTAGAAGGTATTAATGGCATTTACGATAGATATCAAAGAAAAAAAATAATGACAAAAACAATATAATTTGATAGGCATAGGAATCAAAAAACCCCTCAAATCAAAAAAAATTAAAATGGACAAAAAAGGCAAGATATAAAAAAATTATCCAAAACCAGAGAAAAAGAAAATACCCATCCTAAATAAAATGGGAAAAAGGGCCCCAAGGTTTTCAGGAAATAAATTCTAGTGTGACAAATAAAGAAAAAAACAATCAGGAACCCCAGATTAACAACCAACAAGTAATCACCCCCAAATTTTAATTATTCCCCATTTTCAGGGGCATCAAATTTAAAGATACGACTCAAAAAAATATTTACCCGGGGCAATTAAAAAACTTTAAATTTCGGTTTTAAAAATGTAAAAAATCAGTATTTTTTAATAAAGATTTAAATTTTAAAAAATAAAATGGGGGGTAACTATAATTTTTACATGGGGAAAAAAGTTTAAAATGAGAGTAAATAAACGAACCCCAATTTAAAACATAAACGGGTTATTTTTTAAAAGTATAAGGGGGGGGAACACCTCAAAAAAATTTTTAAAAAACCCTAAAACAGAAATACCAAAAAGGGAAAAAATTTTTTTTTTCTGAAAAGGAAGTTAAAATTTTTTTGTAAAAATTGAGAGGGTTGTAAAAAAAACTTAATTCATTCCACGTCCACTTAAACAAGGGGGGGGGATCATTTTCATTCCCCAACGCCAAAGCTAAAAAACCCCCAAACAAGGTAAAAAATTAAATTTTTTAAACGAAAAAATGTTTAAAAACATAAATTTTAAAAAAAAAGAAAATTTAAAAAAACCCCTTTTTACCCAACTACGGAGAACGACCTAACTTTTTTTTTTTTTAAAAAAAAATAAAAGGTTTTTTTTGTTAAAAAATTTTCCCTTAAAACCAGGCGAAATCTTTTTTATTTTTTTAAACCCAAAAAAAATTAAAAAAAATTTTTTTAAAAGAAGGGAGGAAATATAAATGCATTAAATTGAAGAAAAATAATATTTCTTTGACTTAGCAAACCCGGACATTAGTATAAAAACATAAGAAAAAAAAAAAATTCTTATTTTAATTAATAAATTTGGACCCCTTCATAATTTTAAAAGTTTTATAAATAAAATAGGAAACAATAAGGGGGGCATGGGGCCCAAAGCTTCAAGGGATAACATCGGGGGGTAGGGAAAAAAGGGGGAGGGGGAGGGGTTGGATAAAAAATTTTTCAGCGGAGGGCGGAAAGCCTTTTCACCGAGGAAGATTAGGGGGGAAAATTATTCTAAAGTAGGCATTTTTTTGTTATTTAAACTATTTTTTAAAATAAAAAAAAATTAGGGTAAAAAAATTTATTTTAAAAAATTTATATAATTTAATTTAGAAAAAATTAGGGGGTTTTATTAATTAAAACATTTGGAAATTGAATAAAATTTTTTTCTCAAAATCTTTTTTAAATCAAAATAAAGGGTTTTTAAATTTGGTGGGGGGTCATTTTTAATTTAATTTTTTGAATTTTATTAGTTTTAAAAAGAAATTTTAAATAGTAAAGGAATCACAGAGTAAGCAATAAGCTGAAAGGGAGATCTAAGATATCTAGAGAGATTTAAATTTTGATATGCACTTGAGTGCTTATTACAGTATTTAAGGTGAGTGGAAATAAGAGGCTTTTGGTCTTGTTTTTAAAAAACTTTTTTTTAATGCCCCGGTTTGAGGGTTTTGGTTAAGGGATAAGGTTCATTGGGTTTAAAGGAAGTGGATTTAAAGGTTTTTTCAGATATGGTCTTAGCTATGGGAAAGCCAGATCAGTTTAAATTTAATCGTCGTATGAGTTTAAGGAGGGCCCCGGGGGCATCTGCCGTTGAGGAGAATTGAGTGAGGAAGTTGAGGTGTTTAAGCCATGGACTTAGATTTAAATAAGCCTGATGAATAATTTCATTTTTTATAAGTGGTGAGTCAAAGGGATCCCCAAAGTTCAGGTACAGGTATTCAAAAAACATAGAGCTAGACAACCAACAAAGATCAGTTATAATAAATGGGCAAAGGCCTAATTTTTCCCACTAAATAATAGGAAAAAATGCCCAAAGGGTTAATTCGGTTTAAAAATTTAAAAGATATTGAGGAGATTTAAAGAATTTTAAAAAGGGTATTCTTGATTACGTGATTAATAATGAATGTAAAACAAGGATGAGAGCAAATTGGGGTGTTAGACCAATTTAGTACTATAAAAGATTTTATTATAAATTTCATTTTTTAAATGCCAAAGGCAAATGGGAAAAAACATTAAAAAGGTTGTAATCTATAGAGGATGCAGTTAAAGATTTTTCACTAATGAGAAATTAATTATTCAATTAAAAGGAAAAATAATTTCAATATTTTATAATATTATATAAAATTTCATACTGATTTAACGTGTTTTAAATGTTTCCCAAGATTTCGTCTATATATTTCAAGTTTTTAAATTTTTTTGGGGTTGGGTATTCGATAAATAAAATTTGGTAAGTGATTCAAATGTTCTGTTATCCTTTCTCTGTCCAAACAATTAAATTATATTATCTTTTAAGAAATTGGTTTATTTTGTGAATTATCTCTTTTGTTTTTTAAGCTAATTTTTAGAAATGTATTTTAGTGATGGCTCAATAGCGAATTTGGGCCGTCAGGTTTTTAAAAGTATGTGTAGCATTTAAGAGTTTGTCAGTATGTCAATAGAATATTAAAAAAGTAAAAGTGGATCCGTGAAGGATCATCAAATAATACTAATAAATTAAAATGGATCCGTGAAGGATTATTGAAATAAATAGTGCACGGGTTTAAACCAATAAATTGATAAAAGACACTTTGATTAGTGACAATTAAATTCCTTTTTTTATTAAAAAGTTTAAGTATTTTAATCAATCTTAAGGACGTTATAGCAACGAATTTTTTTTTTAATAAAAAAAAAAAACTTTGATTAGTAAGATTAAATTCAAATTTTTATTAAACCCAAAATTTTTATATAAATAAACTTAGATTATTTTTTTTCAATAATTGTAATTATACTTAACAATTTTATATCTTGATATTTGATTTATCTAAAATTTTAAAATTTTTGATAAACATTTTATATTTTAATGTTTGATTTATATAACTTTAAAAAAAAAAAAATATATATATATATACTTCATGTAAACTTACAGTCGGAGAACACCAAATTCAAATATTATTATCATTCAAGAACAACATTTTACAGAGTGTTCCCAAAATTTTTGGAATTTACCAATTTGTAAATTTTATACAGAATGTTTCAAAATATTGTTATTTGTGAAACTTTATACAGGGTGTGCGAAAAAAAGACATGTCGTCTTTTCTGTCTTTTATTTTTTTAGCAAAGCGTATCCAAAGTATACGACTAATCACTACTTTCAAATACACCTTGGGGGGATTGTAATGTAACTGATTTGCCCCTGAAAAGTATGTGAAAGCATTGACAATAATATCGTCCTAATTTTATAAACGTATTTAATTTTAATTTAAATTAGTAGTATATTAAATGGCGCTTAAGCACTTCTTCTTCTAAGAAAGGGAAATCCACTGATCAGTGACGTCACGCAGTGACACCAGCCAAATCATTTGACAATATATATATATTTCAAATAATAACTTCCTCTTCTCGAAGGTTCGAAGAGAGATTTTAAAATGTAACTTGATCAGTTTCCCGGGTCTCGAAGCTCCCGTAAAACAGAGATTTTTTGTCTTGTATTTTGTTTTTTTTAAACTAAACCCTTTTCGAAGCTTCCATGAGCAAGGGATATATACAAAGAATGGGCAACGTAAAGGCAGTTGGTGTCCAATACTGACAGAACTCACTTGGCGTCCAGCAACACCTGTCCGCGCTCATACAATAGGCCCCGTATATATTTCAACATGATCTATTTTCACATTAAATAAGCAGATTCAGAAATAAAAAACATGTCAAGAATTAATAAGTGTTTATTAATTATAATTCTTTAATTGGCGTCCCTCGCGGCAGTAAAATATCAGAACAACATAATTGGCGCACAACGTAAGGGCCCCGTAATTCCCGAACGTTTCATTATTCCGAAAGGCAAAATGAAAGTGGGAAAAACATTTTGAACCCACCCACTTTAAAATTGTCTAAAGTGACGCCCGATTTTTGTTTAGAGTTACTGAGATATATATGAACATATATTTTTTTATTATATATTGTATTAATAATGAATATATATAATAGTGACGCATTAAATAAATTTCACCAGTAAATATTACAATGGTCATATATATATATATATATATATAGTATATATATATATATTATATATATATATATATATATATATAAACTTAAATTATGGTTTTGACTAGATCCTTAACTCTATTATTATTGTTAGAATTATAATAACTATTATTATATAAAATTAGTACAGTTATTTTTTTCAAACAGTGAAACTATTTTTATTACGGTGATATTATTAACAACATGGGCTATATGCTAACACAATAAGTCCCTTGTTTAAAAACTATATACTAATTTCCCTCCTAATAATTAGCAAAGCATTCTCAGGATTTATTTCAACTAATAATCTATTATATATAAATATATATATATATATATATATATAATATATATATATATAGAAGCAATCAAACCCTTTTGTGCAAAAAATACAAAAGATTTTATGGAATTGTCGTTGGTCTTTTTTAAGTCTTCATAAAACGTAAAAATACAAAATGTGGAAGCGTTTACAGGATGATAACTTCCTAGGGTAAGAAAAACGTACGATGTAAGCAAGTGGACCTCCGAAAAGCCAATGGTTTGCAGCAGAGGCCAGAGGGATATATCTGACGAGTTTTGGTTAGCAAAAAAAATCTCGCCGCTAGGATCGCTTGTGTTATCCAACACAAAAAAGTGACACTCTTAGAGCCTAGAGGCAAACAGACGTGACTCAAGTTGGCCCGCCACATTGCTGAAAATAAAACTTTTTTGCCTAATCGTTTGTGCTCTATTTGTACTCATATGTGCCCGAACATGAACGTTAGTGCTGTGAATCTAGGCCCTTTAGATAACATTTAATGACAGTGATCCAACTACAGTTCAAGCTAGCGCGCCACATATTGAAAACAAAACATAACAAAATTCTGTTTTCGCCATTATTTTGTGCTTTGTTTGTGCTCATATGTGCCCGAAAATAAACATTTGTGCTCTAAAATTAGAAAATCTAAAAAAACAGTTAATGTGGTGGGCTAGCTTGAGCTCTAGTTGGATCGCCTTCATTAAATGTTATCTAAAAAGCCAAGTTTCACAGCACTATAGTTCATGTTCGGGCACATATGAGTACAAACGAAATAAAAACGAATGGTGAAAAGAGAATTTTGTTACATTGATATCTCAAAATGTGGCGAGCCAACTTGTACTCTATTTTTCTACAGGTTATGATATAGGAAAGGCTCAACTTGGCCCCCACATTAAATGTTATATAGCATCCCTAATTTTAGACCACAAATGTTTATTTTCGAACACATCTGAGCACAAACAAAGCACAAAATAATGGTGAAAAAAGAATGTTGTTATGTTTTGTTTTCAATATGAGCGGGCTAGCTTGAGCTCTAGCTGGATCGCCTTCTATAAATGTTTATATAAAAGGCCTAGGTTCACAGCAATAACGTTCATGTTCAGGCACATATTAGCACAAACGAAATAAAAACGAGTGGTGAAAACAGAATTTTGTTGCATTGATATTTAAAAATGTGGCGGGCCAGCTTGAACTCAATTTTTCTACATGTTATGGTATAGGGAAGGCTCAACCTATTCCGCCACATTAAATGTTATATAGCATGCCTAATTTTAGAGCAAAAATACTAGTTTTTGGGCACATATGAGCACAAACGAAGCTTAAACGAATGGTGAAAACAGAATTTTGTTACATTGATATTTAAAAATGTGGTGGGCCAGCTTGAACTCAATTTTTCTACAGGTTATGGTATAGGAAAGATTCAAGTTAGCCCGCGACATTAATTGTTCTCTAGATTTTCTAATTTTAAAGCACAAATGTTCATTTTAGGGCACATATGAGCACAAACGGAGCACAATGAATTGACTAAAATAAATTTTGTTATGTTGTGATTTTCAATATGTGGAGGGATAGCTTGAGCTCAAGTTGGCCCACCACATTAAATATTTTTTAAATTGGCCAGTTTCACAGCACAAATGTTCATGTTCGGGCACATATGAGCACAAATAGAGCACAAACGATTAGACAAAAATAGGTTTTTTTTCAGCAATGTGGCGGTCCAACTTGAGTTACGTGGCAAACAGACTAAATCTTCTCTTTCTCTCTTCTCCATCGCACTCTACAAGAGACTTTGAAGGGTGGGATTAGGCAGCAGTCCTTTCCTCCCTCTATTCCTAATAATAGCAAACGACCTTGAAGTAAACCATAACAAAAATTAATGGTTCCCCGGCAACTTTCCTTTGGTTCTTTTTCAAACCCACTAACATAATTTGTTTTGAGTTTCACGAGTTGTAGGTGGGCATTTCTGTCTTGCTTCATCCTTTGCTTTATATAGATTAAATAATGTATTAATTTGTATATTTTTGTAAAAAGTTTAGTGATATCTAATTTTTTTTATATGTATTTCATCTTCATTTTTGAAAGAAAGATTTTTACTATAAAATAATGAATCGAGGACAAAAATATGCATACCGCGGCTGCTCAATTACACGGTGTACTGATGGTAATTTTTCCTAAATGGTGTCCCACTATTTCCACGCAAACGAGGGTACTTCTCATAATTCGATCTTCCTCATACCTACCATCTGTTTGCTATTAAATGCGGAAAGCATTGACTGGCGTGAAGATACAATGAAAAAACAACACTACTAGAGCTTACTCTATTTACTTGAAAAAATATTTTAGACAGTGAAAATACATCATATTCAAATATAACAAATGTACATTTTTGTATAATTATAATTAATTTTAAACTTGAATTAACATTTTTAAGATAAATACTATACTTACTATATTGACTTAGTAATTTAAAATGAGAGATTCCTTTAACACACTGGCTCAAAAAGTATTCATTACTAGCATATATATATATATAATATATATATATATAATATATTATATATATATATAAGCTAAACCTTTTTTAAAGGATGATGAACTAAAAGTTTAGTACCTCTTTAATTAAATAAAAGATAATAGATAAAATTTTGATTTTTCTCTTTACGAGAAAAAGGGTATTATAAGTTCATAAAAACCATTGAAAAAACTATCAATTTTATAAATTAATTATATCTATGATAAAATGACCTCTCACTAGCGTTTACTTAGAACCAGTGGCGCACCCAATGGGGGGGTAAACGGGGCACCTTCCCCCATGACCCCTAATAATTTCAATACAAACATAAACTATTTACTTTATAACTAAAACATAAGACACAGAAGATGAGTCGGATATATAGGCTCCTTTTAAGATTTGGTTAAAACTTTTATTCAAACACACACATATTAAAAGTGCCACTTATATTCTCATTTGAAAAAAGACAACCATAGTAGCTTCCATACATTGTATACAAGAAAATGTATATAGCTAGTAGCCACCATTCTGGTAATTAAGTTCGCTTTTGTTTTTAAGTATCTTAACACAAGATAGGTTATTACACCGAGGACCTCGCTCATAGAGACTTCAGAATCACTCGCACCCCACCCAAAAAAAATTTGGTTAAAATTTTACTAAATACTTCGAACTGACAAAGCACCAGA
>JBCFYV010003310.1:0-30984 GCA_039000515.1 Timema cristinae
AGTCGGGGGGTTTTAGTGTAAGGTGCCCGGAAGAGAGTCTCTTCCGAGGAGGTACAATTCAGGATTTGGGAGATAAAATTTCCGATTTTTTAAAATTTTAAAATTTTCCGGATTTTCATCTGAGCTTTTTGGGGGAAAAAAGTATGGGAAAAGAAAAAGTCTCTTCCGAGGAGGAAAAATTCGGATTTCGGAGATATAATTCCGATTTTTAAAAGAGATAAAATTTTTCAGGTTTTCCCCTTTGAGCTGTTTTGTGGCAAAATTTATCGGAAGAGAATCTATTCCGAGGAGGGTACAATTCAGGATTTGGGAGATTAATTCCTTTTTTTAAAAAAGAAAATAAAATTTCCCAGGATTTACATTTGGGGTTTGGATTTTTTGTGGCAAAACTTTCGGAAAGCCCCCCCCTTTCCGAGGAGTTTAAATTCGCCCCCCCATCGTTTGCCCCACATTTTTTGTGGGTGTTTACCTAAATCAAAAGAAAATATAATGTCTTTATTTTCCCTTTGGTATTAGACCATTTGGGTAGAAAACCCTGCTTTAAATTTAAGTTCCCTGTTTCCTGAAAGGAAAATGCTGAGAAAACCCCAAAAACTTCGAAGTTTTAAATTTTGACCAGGCTCTTACTATTTCCTATGACAAGGGAAAAAGGGTTTTTAATGACAATAAAAAGTAAGTGAATTGCGAAAGGGCCCAAAAAAGAAAGGGCTTTCAAAAAAGGAAAAAATTTTATTTGTAAAACGGGCCTGCAGTAATGGTTTTGAGGAGTACATAAAATCAAAAAATTGTCAAAATTTTTGGGCCCCCTCCAAAATTGGGGTTTTGGTAAATAAAAAAAAATCAAAGCCCAAAAAAAAAAAAAACATAAAAATGCTGATTTTCTTTTAGCTCTGTTTGTCGTCCGATGTAGAACCTTTTATGGATGTTTCTATCTTTTTATTGTTTCCCAACCCCCTAGTGTTTTACCCAGTAAAATTAACTTGGGGAAATTTTTGTTCTACATTTATTGAAAAAAGGATTAAAAAACAATTTTGTTGGACAGTTGAGAAAACCCAAATTCCAACGGGGTTTTCATATTTAAAATTTTCCCCATAGTTACTCTCGGTGATTTATATGGCCGTTTTTGGGAAAGCCCATGATGTTTTAAAAAAGAAAGAGATTCATTCAAGTACTGTCAAAACCCCCAAAAAGCAAAAAATTTGTGAGTGACATTTTTGAAGTTTAACAAAATTTGAATTTGTGGTTTGAACTTTTTTTAAAGGGGATTGACAGTGAAATAAAAACCCATTTTTGCTTTATAGCTTTGAGTAAAAATTTTTATAATTTTAAGAAAAAGGAAAAAAAAAAATCTACCCAAGAATTTTTTTTAAAATTTTTTAAAGGGTCTTATGAAAAAATTTAAAGTATTTCCCAATTTTTCAAGTGCCCCCAAGAATCCTACTTATTTTTAAATTAAACCCTTTGGGGGAAAATCGGGTAAGACGCTCCAATTTTTCTTGATTTTGTTCAATTTATTTCTAACCAAAGTCATTTTAGGTCATTTTTAGAAAAAATTTTAATCAAATTCCTCATTATTCAGCTATTTACTAAAGAAGTCATAACAGAAATAGTGTGCCTGTCGCAATCCCTTTTTAAATATGTGTTCAAATGTACCTACGGGGTTTTTTTTTAAAAGGGCCCCGTACAATAATATTATCAGGAAAAAACTTGAAAAAGCCCAAATTTTTTTTAATTACTAATATATTGTTTAGAACAAACTTTTTTCCCTTGGTTTTTTTAAAAAATACAACCCAATAAATTGTACCGGCTTGTTTAGAAAATATTGAAAAAATAGGGGTGTTTTGGTAACAAAGCACCCCCAAATTGATGGGATTTAAAATTTTCTATCCTTAATTAAATTTTTCGGTGTATGAATTTTGGGAAATTTGGGGAAATTTTATTATTTTGTGAAATTTTTAAATTTTTATCCCATTTTACTCTTTTTTTTTGTATGTTGGTTTCAACTTTACTGTAAAAAAAAAATTTTTTTTAGGGGCGGAACTACTAAATAACTTTTAAAATAGTTTAATTTTAACCCTTAAAAGTACTTTGACTAGCAGTTCACATTTTCCCCCCAACATCAAATTTCAATTTACAAAAAAACCTCTCACTTGTGTTCCTTTCTTTTTTACTATAATGATTTACATAAAATTGGCCCCTTTTATTCAAAAATTTAAATTTCCCTTTAAGATTTTTCTTTTCCCCTTTTTAGGTTGCTTTATTTAGTTTTTTGTGAAGAAAATAAAATTTGGTTAAATAGTAAAAAATTTTCTGGTGAAGTTTCAATGGCCTCCCACCAGCGTGTTTTTGGGGTTTACCATTTTCATTTAAAATTTAATTTAATCTTATATCTTTAAAGGGGTGGGCCACCCCCCAAAAATGCTAGCGAATACATTAAAAATCAATCAATTTTAGATGAAAAGTTTGTGACCCGGGGGTTTTAAAAACCCAAATTATAATTTTTTCAAATTTTAAACAAATTTATCCCTTTGGAAGTGTGTTTATCCCCCAAAAAATTTTTAAAACAAATAAAACCCATTTCCTTTATTTTTTTTTATGAGTAAATTTTAAACCCGGAGGACAAAACCCTCTAAAAGTCAAATTTTCTTAGCACCCCTTTTTATTGAATGTGTGTCCATTCCTAAATGATTTTTAGCAAATTTAAATTTTTATACCACTTCATTTTTAGGGGGGGGTTGTGCCGCAGGGAAGATAAACCCCCCCCCCCCTCCCCCCCTTAAAAACCCCTACGCCCTTTAAATTTTTCAAAAACACTTTTATATTTAAAGTATTTTTCCCAAAACCCGGGCCCAAATTTTAAATAAGAAATCACCTCATAATTTTCAAATGTGTTGTGCCAAATGGGGGGGGAAAACCCCCCCCTTTTTAAAGGGGAAAGAATTACTCCCCAAACCCAAAACAAATTTTAGAATTTCGGTTCCCAAAACCCATTTTAATTTTTAACCGGGTTTAAAAATATTCTTCTCCTCGATAGAGGTGAACTTTTAAATTAGCCTTTTGGGAAAGGGCAAAAGCCCTCCCTTTTAAAAAATTTTATAATGCCGAAATCTTGGTGATGGTTTCCCAAGTAATAAAAATTTTCCCCCAAAAAAATCTATTTCTATGGCCTTTATTTGGGCAGTTTTGAGCAATACTCTTTTTTTACCCCCAAAACCCCCCGGCCCCCACCCCCCTTGGGAAAAATTTTTACAAACTCTGGGAAAAAGGGGAAGGGGTTTTTCGATAATATAAAAAAAGGGCTTTAAAACTACACCCTAAATTTCCACACACCCAAATAAAATTACCCAAAAATTTTGGGTTTTAATATTTCATTTAAATGTACATAACAAAAACAAAATACATTTTGTTACCCTTAAAATTTTAATAAGGTTTTTTTTAGCCCAAAAATTTTAGTTTGAAAAATATTTACACAATAGTTCTTTTTTAAAAATTTGGGAAGTATCTATTTTTATAATGACATCAAAAAATTGCCCCCTTTAAAACCCCTTTTGGAAAGGCCCCTTGTTTTTTTAGTTGCCCCCAAAATTTCCATACTTAGTTGGGTTTGTTTAATTAAAGTTTGTTTAAATTTTTTGGATTTTCACTTTAATATTAGGACATTTTAAAGTTTTTATGATTACTTAAACATTCCTTTAAAAATTTAAAATTTAGTTAAAAAATGCATACTTTAATTAACAAAAAAATTTCCCAAAACCTTCTCCATATTAAATAATTGTAAGCTTTGTTTTTAATCCCCCAACAATGCCTATTGGGGGTTTATTCATTTTATATCAATTTTCCATTCTACCCCAAAACTACTCAAAAGTGTTTCCTTCTTTTAAAAATTCAATTGTTTATTAAATTAAAACCCGTCTTTTTAGTAATATAAATCTTTTTTGGTGTTTTTTGGGAAAAGCACCATAAAAAAAGACAGTTAGTGATTGTGAGAAAAAAATTTTTTAATTGAATTAATTTTTAAAACCCCCAAAATGAGCAAAGGATGTTTCGAGGGAAATTTTGCGGGAGGGCTGGGCCCGGGGCGTGTCCGTGGAGGTTTCGCGTATCCCGGGCACCCCCGGGTTTCCCCCAAAATTTACGCCACGGAAAAGTCACAAACCCCTTTCTTCAATAAGGTATTTAGATTTTCTAAATCAAAATTTTTTGTTCATATTTTTTATTAGTGTACTTACATTAACTTTTCACGGGTTGTTACAAATTCAATGATATCTGCCTAGTAAAAACCAAAATTTTTTCAAAACGGGAAACAAATATTCTATTTATTTCTATTTTTATTTATTGTACAAATTAAATTTTATTTAGTTTTTTTTGAAGTAAATGCAATGGTTATTGCCTAGGAAGATTTCCCCATTAAAAAAGTTTCCCCGTTTTTAAAAATTTAAAGAATACTTTGCTATCTCAAAATAAATAATTAAAAATTTAAATAGATTTTAGAAAAACATTTAAAAGTGGCAGTACTCGAAAGTAATTAAGTAATTTTTTTTTTTTAAAGCCCAGCTTTTTGGGTGTCAGACATTTTTAAAGCTAAGTAATTTAAAGACAAATATAAATGTACAAAATGCAAAAGCAAGAAAGTGTATAATTTATTTCATTTTGAAAACCCAAAAAATAACAAAAAACAATGTTGTCTGTATTTACAAATACCTTGACGTATTACTAATTTTTTACAATGTTGTTTGTTTTTTCCCGAAAAACCTTTTGTTGTTATACACACAAACGTGTTGTCAAATTAATTTTTATTACCAAAAGTTTTTTTCTACTACAAAATTTGTTGTCCCCTTTTTTTAAACATTACCATCAGTTGTTACTACACATACACAAAGTTCATGTTTTTTAAATTGCCATATTGCTATTACAAATGACAAATGTTTCCTGTTTTTCCCTTACCATCAAGCTTGGTTTACTAGACACAAAATTTGTTAAATGTTTTTAAAAATTACCATCAAACTTGTTACTACAAAACAAAAGTTGTCTGGTTTTTAAAAATTTCCATCAGTTGTTATTTCCCAAACAATGTTGTCTGTATTGACTTTTCACCCTTTGGTTATGTCACAGACCATATTTCTTAGATGTAGATTTATCATTTCATTTTACTTTTAATAATCTATATACTCATCTACTCCCAATTCCATCTTAAACCTAATTGTATCCAGTGTTACTTACAACAAGACATATGTGTCTGTTTTTATTCTTACATCATGTTTTACTTTCACACACAATGTTGTCCTGTTGTTACATTACTCCCAGTAGTTGTCATACTACTCACATAATTTTTGGAATGAGTATGTTTACATACATCATGAGGTATACTACACTCAAACTATGTTTTTTTGGATTTACGTTTCCATTAGATGTTTTCTACCACAATCAGGGTTATCTGTCATTTACATTAACATCAGTGGTTACTATTACACACAAAAAATAACAATGTTAGTCTGTATTTATATTACCGATAAGTGTTATTTCACAGACAATGTTGTCTGTATTTAAATTACCATCTGTTGTTACAGAAACAGACAATGTTATCTTTATTTACATACCATCAGTGTACTACACCGACAATCTAGCTCTATATTTTACATTATCATAAGTTGTTACTAAAACAGACAAATGTATCTATATTTAACTTTACCATATTTCGGTTATACTACACTCAGGGATACCTTGTGGTCCGTATTTACATTACATTTAGTTGTTATACACCGGACAATGTTTTCATGTGTTTACATTACCATAAAGTAGTTATTAAACATGTAACGCCAACTATCATACGTGAGTGCAATGTGATTACCACTACATAGTGAATGTGTTCTGTTCGATATTGGAGTGGTGATGAAGGTATTTACTCAACCCTTATTTTTAATAGATACATACCAGTCACAGGTGCATTCTACCTCGACATGCCTAACTGATGAACTCGCCTCTATTAGACAGAAGATTCTAAACCGTATTCATCTTCCATCAATGTATGTGACACCGCCTTCACTTCGGTTGTGGTCATGGTCTTGAACCAAACATATCTTGGGAGCTGGCTGTTCGTGAACGTTTGTTGCCGACGATGTTGCTCGTGCGGACAAGATAGCCAACTCAATCACCGGATGATCTCCATACGATTTATTGATTGTTGGGTTATTGTGAAAGACAAAATATTTGTCAACCTCTCTGCCCACGATCTTTGGGTAGCTGAGGCATGAGAATCACAGAGTCATCGTTGATGTCCGTCACCGCCGACACACTAAACAATGTCGTTCTGACAGCGTTTTTCTGCCGTGTTACAATTGGGATGCACATAATCGAGTCATTTTAAACTGCGAAAGAGACTTTCCAGGGTTTATGGATCGACTGGAAAACTGGTTCCTCAGTTGAATCGGGTTGACACCTCTTCCGTTATTGTAAATTATAGAAAGTGTAATGGTCATTTGTGATCGACCAGTATTATTGTTCTTAGTATTAAGGCAATGTGTAATATCTTAAAATTATTTGCTAATTTCTCGATAATGTTTGAATTTTATGTTAAGCATGAGTATCTTTTAAATATGAATTTGTGTGTGGCATTTTTGATTGTTTTGTTTTGTTTTCATCGCCACCTACTATATTTATAGTTCTAATTTACTATTTTATTTTATTTTATTATGTTCATTTATATTCAATTATGTATGTGGGTAATATTATAATATACTTATATTTGTAAATTCTATTAATAAATCTGTTTTTATTTGGGCAATACGCCTCTATGTATGTAATGTTTTATCTTTCAATTATCTAAGGGATTAATTGTTAGAAAGGCACTGTGTACTTTTACTAATGCATAACGTCACAGTAGAAGGCTCTTTACAGGGTAAGGCGTTGACTATGGTGGTGTAAAGTTATATGAAAAAAATTTCCTCAAATACTCTGTAATCAGTAGATTGCGAAAGGTTTTGGAATAGGTCTAATAATGTGATGTGAGAGCTGACAAAGTTTCTCTTAAACATCATATGGTCCATGGTTAGCTCCAACAAAAGATGTTAGAAGATTGAATAAATGCTTTAATTGATTAATTTTGGTATAGATGAACCTATTATTGAGATAAATAAAAAATTTACTTGTATTTAATTGTTGCATTACAAGATAGGACTTTCCTGCCATAGCATAGACATGGTAAACGAAATAGGGTTATTTAGTCTATCATTTACAATTTCAAGTTTTAGATAAGACAAAGCAATTAATGACTTCCCCTGAAAACATTAGAAAGCACTTGTGAGTCTCTTACGATGGGATCCATTTTTTGTAACGTGAAGGTTAAAAAACATTCAATGAAAATGTATTTTTGCACTATCACTTAAAGCATATGCAATGATGATTTGTACCTCGTAAAAGTGAGAATCATAACAGAACTCAGCTCAGATACAATATCATGTTGATAAAGGATAAAAAACAAGCATGGACGTTGATGATGTGTCTGAAAGGTGAAACTAAACTGAACCTTATACAGATTAAGAGTAGTCTGTTAATTTGTTTGTACAAAGGTTTTTTATTAAACGCTTATGGGTGTTGAAAGTTTTCTAAGTTTACAAAAGAGTGAGAGTTGATCATTTCACACAACAACGTTATACATTGTCTACAGTAACCAGTTATTTGGATGAAAGGCTCTGACGCGAGTTAGAATAATAAAAAAAAGGCACGCACAGGTCTACGGATGGGAGAATGATGTAGATTTCGAACCCTTGGTCCTGTCTAGCTTCAGAAAAAACTTGTTAGAGTCAATTCTTAATAAAGAAATAATTGAATGCTTTTTCTTTATCGTCATCGAAAAGAAGAAAGATGTGCGTGCCAAATTTACAAATAATATAGGACTTCATCAAACCATTATTGATTTCCATTTTTTATTCTTACAAGACATTGTTTTACACCATTTTTACTCATTTTTTGGCAGACGTAAATGGGAGATGGAACTCACGGGATTGGGGTTAGCTTTTTTCTCGTGCAGATCTTGAGTTATAATATATCATTTTATTAAATGCCATTTTATTCTGGGTACAAAATTAAAGTGTAGCCAGTCCAAGCTATAGAATAAGGAGAATATGGACTTATAGGGCGTGGGAAAATGGTTGATAGGATTGGTGATATTGTTGATGTGGAGACTTGTTGATAGGATGTAATACGAGTTCAATAATTGAGAAAAGGTTGAAGGGTATTTAATACGGCTTTGATGAATAGATGGTTGATAGGGTACGAATAATGTTAGTAAGTTGTTCTTGTCTGGTAAAACGATGCTGGAGTAAATCTAGGGTCAGTTGATTAATACCTTTGTTATCCCTAGTTACATGGAAAATCTTATTTGTCTTGGTCTTGAGATATGATACTATCTTGATTATTTATTATTTTAGACCATTATTTCTGCAGGAAAAGTAAGTTTTTCTTTCGGAATAACTCAAGTGGTTTCTTGTGTTTTGGTATAATGTCATTCCCTTTTGTAAACCTGAATTTTACTGTTTTCAAAGATGGACATACTTTTCAAGTAGTGAGATAATAAATCTTGTTGGGGTTTAATTTTTGTTATGAATCATGGGAGTATTATAAACATCACTCGTAGCTACAATTTCACCGTATTATTTATTGGTGCGTTTATGTTTAAAACACGTTTAGATCTTGTGGGTAGTTTGAATATAAATATTTTGAGTATCGTTTATTGTCCTTAAATTAGAGAAATATAATGTTAGGGAATTGTTGAATGCATTGGGTATTCTCAAATGCCTTTTTCAATAGAGACTTATGTATAGATAGTACTTCCAAGTGACAATATTTTTTTCTCTATAAGTTCTCCTGAAAAACTACTCCAATTCAAAATAGTTAACTGTTCCATATCTATTCTAAATATGAGACAAAAAATTATTAACGTATTTATACTAGACAAACTTTTAGCCTTTTCTTTTATAAAACAATTAGTTGTTAAAAAGCAAAGCTTTTACTTCTTTCATCGCTTAAATAGTTTTTCTCCTAGTCAAATATAATTATCTAGTTGTCTCGGATGACGTTTTATTGCAGTTGATGCGTGTGCGACAATGGGGGCACCTCTCAAATCTCACACTGGGCTGCCCGGCGATGCGAATGCCATCGTCCCACATTAACCTGTTCAGGGAACGACATTTTTTCCAGGAGAAATGACGAGCCGACCACTCAGTTGTTACTACATAATAACAAGAAGGGATCGCTTGATCACGGAAGAGGTAGGGAATGAGTGTCAGAAAGTCAGTCACCTTACTCCCTGATCAAGACATGAAGAACCCTTTCTGAGGTGAGACATCGTTCAAGTCAGCCTAACCTTCCGGATTAAGCCAACCAGACCCTTCTTCTCTTGAACTGCGGTAGGGAGTTCATATCATAGGAAATCCCCTTCTGGTAACATTGTTAAGATCTGTCCAGTCGTTCCAGTCCACCTTCACGAGTTGTTGTCAGGTCAACAAGGTTCTTCCTTCAAGACGGTGCATTCCAAGTCCATGATGTAGACTCAAATGAAGCTGTTGCCAAAATGAGAAAAAATCTGTATTCGAATGCAGATAGACTCGTTATCTTATAATGAAGGGCGCTTTGTGAGTATTACAGAAGAACACATTGGTAAGTAAACTACATAGGGAGTCCAGCACAACACTTCTAGGGAGTCAGCAATCCTCCAGTTTGGTAGCACACCTTAAGGGAGTCAGCCGACCTCCTCGCAGTGAGTCTGCCACTTTCAGGGAGTAAGCCTCACCTCCAGTGAGTCAGCCACCTTCAGTGAGTCAGCCACCTCCAGTGCAGTCAGCACCTTAGGAGTCAGCGCCACAACTCACACGTGATAGTCTACGCCCTTCAGGGAAACGTCATGCAATCTCCAGATGTCCAGCCACCTTCAGGGAAGAAGCTCAAGACCACTCTCGCCAAGTGTGATTTCAGCCACATCTCTGGGACTATGTCAGCCAACCTCTGTCCAGTCAGCACCTTCTGGAGGTGTTCTCGCAAACATCCAAGTGACGTCAAGACCTCCCTTCCACGGGATGTAGAGTCCACACTCACAGTTCTCCAGTCAGCCACCTTCAGGGTACTCAGCCACCTCCTCAGTGAGTCAAGACACCTCTAAGGGAGTCAGCCCACTCCAGTCAGTCAGCACCTTCAGGGAGTCGACAGCAACCTCCCCCACCAAGTGAGTCTGCTCCTTCAGGGAGTCACGCCACCTCAAGTCAGATCTAGGCACATACCCTTCTAGGGAGTCTGCCTACCTCTGGGAGACGTCAGCCACCTTCGGGAGTACAGCCACCTAATTGTCAGGTCAAGCATCCTCTAGTGAGTCAGCCTCCCTCCAGAGAGTCAGCCTTGCAGGTTTTCGCTCCACTCCAGAAAACTGCCTTCACGTCTTCTAGAAATAAAAGACTAAGAGAATGGTTGAGACGCATTGGTAAGTCGTTCATTTGGTTTGCTTGAGGATTCATTAATACTATCTTTCGATGATGCAAGCTCTCATCACGGCTTAGTATACAATCGGTTTTGTAACGCGTTGCTTTCACAATCTTCACCTATGATAGGAGCTGATGAGATTAATGATATATTTAGATTCTCCATCAATTTTGGGATACTTAATTCATATGTGTAGGCGCTGCCATCAATTTATTTAAACATATTCCATATAGATTGTTTATTAATGGGAATTCATCCCCATTCAATATCAATGAAAGACTCTATTTAAGCAAGAAGCAAGCTAGATAATCTTCTCCACTCAGCTTGTAACCATCCTTAATGGCCAGAGTTTACTTAGCGCTATCGTAAATACAGGTAACAGGCAGGTATCTAGTTTAATATTATAGATAAGGAAAGTGTCAGAAGATAAAAAAACTCAGAATTGCATAAAAAAAAATATTGTCAGGTTATAAGGGAAATTTTGTTATATTCCTTAATAATAAATTAAGATTTTAGCGTAGAATAAATAAGAAACAAATAGCAATCAAGATTAGTTGGCACATGAACGTTTATAATACAGATGGAGTCGACAAATTGATTATTGAGAATTTAAGTCGATTAATTTAAATTATTGTTGTCTCTACCTGTTAGTATAATTAGTTTTTCATTTTGCTGTTTGAATTTTGTAAACAACAGGGTCATTTCATTACATATGATTCCAAAACGAAAATATTGGTAGACTTTGGATTGCAACGTAGATTTTGTCTATAGTCAACTATTCTGCAAAAATAGATTCGAATAAGAATCTTAAAACTGCATATTTTTCTTTAATTCAGTTCTATTGAGGTGTGACAGCTTTTCACATATACCATAAATATAATTGTTTTAATAAGTTTGGGTTACACAACTAACAATTTTTGTTATAATTTCTTGAAAAACAATAAAGTTTTAAAATTTTGAACACAAATACTTGAATTAATTATTCTTATGTGCCGTGGTGAATCTTTAAATTTTTGATCTCGATCGGATCACATTTACAATACGGATGGGTTAGTTGCGTATTCGTACCCATGTATTGCCACATTTCCTCGGGAAACAAACAACGTGGGCCGGTTTTCTTATGCTTGTTCACAGAGATTACATTATTCTGTTTTGTATTTATCATAGTTCTGGTCGTGTTTGCCCAAAATTTCATGGTACCAACATTGTGGGCCAGTTTTATTCTGTTGTTCTCAGAGATTACATCAGTTAATGGATTGTTTTATTTGTCTCGTCTGGTCGTGGTGCCAAAATTTCTTGGGTACCAAACATAAGTGGGCCAGTTTTCTTCTGCTTTTCACATGGATCGATTACATCATTTACTGGGTTGTCATTTGTCATGATTCTGGTAGTGTTTCGCAAACATTTCCGAGAAACTAAACAATGGGGTGCAGTTTTATCTGTGTTCACACACGAGTACTCATAAAATACTGGTTCTGTCCATTTGTCTGTCTGGTCGTGTTTGCGCAAATTTCTTCAGGTAATCAACACTAATGTGGGCAAGTTTTCTCTGCTGGTCACACTGCATTACCATCAATATACTGGTTTGTCATTATGTCTTGTCCTGAGTCAGTGTTTGCCCGAAATTTATGGTACCCAAACTGAGTGGGCCTCTGGTTTATTCTGCTGTTACTGGAGATATAACATCAATATAATTGTTGTCTTTTGTCTGTCTCGGTCGGTGTTTGCCCCAAAATTTCTGGTAAAACACATGTGGGCCAGGTTTCATCTGATGCTTACACTGATCTACTTCTTATACGTGAGTTTGTCATTTGTATGTACTGGTTCGTGGTTTGCTCCAAAATTTTTCCGGATACACCTCAACATAGTGGGACAGTTTTTTATGCTGTTCACAGAGATTACATCAAGTTATGGTTTGTTATTTGTCCTAGTCTGGTCCGGTTTGCAGAACAAATTTCTCACAGGTACCAAATCAAGTGGCCCAGTTTTTTGCTGCTTTTCAACAGAGACATAACATCAGTTACTGTTTGTTATTTTGTCATGTCTGGTCGATGTTTGCTCAATTTCTGAGTACCAAACATAGGGGCCACGTGTTCTTCTTCTGTTCACAGAGATTACCATCAGTTACTGGTTTGTTATTTGTCATTGTCTGGTCGTGTTTGCCAAAATTTTCTCATCGGTACACTCATAACATTAGTGGGCCAGGTTTTTCTTCTGCTTTTCACTGAGATTACAATCAGTACTGGTATTGTTATTTTGTCACTTGTCCTGTGTGTGTTTGCCAAGAAATTCTTGGTACCATAAACATAGT
The DNA here is from genome assembly GCA_039000515.1 of Timema cristinae. Classification (NCBI taxonomy): domain Eukaryota; kingdom Metazoa; phylum Arthropoda; class Insecta; order Phasmatodea; family Timematidae; genus Timema; species Timema cristinae. The sequence continues at coordinate 12,779 of JBCFYV010003310.1, forward strand.
GGGCTAGGTTTTCTTCTGTTTGCTTCAGTCAGAGATTTACATAGTTATCTGGTTTGTTATTTGTTCATGTCTGTCGTGTTTGCCAAAACTTTTCTGGGTACCAAACATTAACGAGGGCCGTTTTTTTCATTCTTCTATCAGCTGAGATTATATCAGTTTACTGGTTTGTTATTTGTCGTGTTGGGAGTGTTTTGCCAAAAAATTCTCTGGTACCAAAACCTAGTGGGCCAGTCTCTTCTGCTTTTCACCAGAGATTACTCAGTTACTGGTATGTTATTTGTATGTCGGGTCGTTGTTTTGCTCAAAATTTCCTTGGTACCCTAAAACGATAGTGGAGCCAGTTTATTAATCGTTGTTCTAACAGAGGTAAAGCTCTCATCCCTCATCATGATCGTTGTTGTGTACAGTTAAAGAGTCTTTCTGTCTTTCTCGACGCATGTTGATATCTACTATTCTATATTATGGTCGCACCCATTTCGTCCTATTTATGCTTAATCCTGTACGTTGATCATGAGCGAAGAAGAGGGCGGAGTGTTGTATGGAGATATTAATAATCTACCATTTGAAGGCATATACCTCGGATACCAGTACTGAGGACAGGGAACAAAGTTGGGAAAAAAACTGATTTGTAAACGGGGACAGATCTGATATAAACGAGTTTAGATCGACACTGTAAAGACACGATATCGCTTACTCCAGAGTGAAAGATCTTGCAGGCATCCCGCATAGACTCATATGATCGTGAATACTTATCGAGGAAATCGTGGAAATGGATTTTCTTCGCGCCAAACTCGAAGTTGAGCATTTAGATAAGGCACGCAGCGTGGGCAATCCACCATCGACTCGATGAAAGCTAGAGGTCTCAATAGATTGGTTAAGGTCAAAAGAAAGCGAAGAAGAAATCCTCAAACGTCTGTCAGAGCGTACTACTCTTATCCTAATACAACTAGACCAGCGTAAGTAAGAAGGGAGGAAATTCTACCTTATACTACCTTTGTATCACTGCGCTTGGACGCACGTCGCCACACGGAGGAACCGCAGGATCTCAAATCTCCACAGGCCGTACAAAGTGATAAGGGCGACATACGCAACAATTGTACGAGGCTCACTGAGACATAATCGTACACTCGAAGCTATCGCCTTGGGGAAAGGTATGTATCTCTACGAATACCCACGAAATTAAATTGATCTACCTAAACGTGCCCTTATGAAACGGATTGCGCAAGGACGCCGCCGAGTCAAATCCCTTCACTTTAGAGGGTATTTGCGGAGATGCTTTACCTAACGGTCCTCCTTGCGAAGATAAGAGAAGAGAACGCCATCATCATCTTGATGATGATAGTGGTAAGGGTACGCATTGGGTGGCGTATAGAAAAACTGGTGTGTTGAACGGGCGGTTTACTTACGATTTAGTTTTGGTGATCTATGACACCCTCGAACTTGTTCAATTTCTCAGAGGAATACCAATCACCTATATCATACTCGGTATCAAGAGTAGGGCCGTTTTATGCGGACTTCATTTGTTTAGCTTTAATAAATACTCTCGTCTGAATTCGAACTTAGTAAATATGTCTATGACACTTACACTGACAGGTCAGAGTTCGAATCTGACTAGAGAACAACTATTACCACGCAATACTGCTCGATGAGAAGAGATTCGTGAAGAAGAATGGTTCATCGTATGATCTCAATTTGGCCACGTTAATTCCTGTACCGAACTCTGAGGACGTAATAATTAATTTTTTTGGACGGTAAAGAGTATAACTAGTCCCTCAGGCACCTATGAACTTGAGGCGTATGGACTCGACTTCTTGCGAGGGATGTCCCGAATTAGTATCGCTAAGCTCTCGATTATCGGTGACCTGAGTACTTTAAAAGAGCTATATTACTTGCAATAAACCTATCGACTTTACCCGACTGGTTACTGTTTGCTATCCTTGCTAGGGTTTCGATATGTTCATACTTCCTGCTGGGATGGACAGTCACAGATACTACCAATACGTGAATATTCTTCTCCCGTGAATGTGATCCGTGATAGATTGTAGTCTCGCTTGCGGTACTTACGTTAACGGAGAAACCGAGTCATAACTTGCAACGAGTTCTGCTACTGGACGTCTCCTCAGGCTATAAGTATAGTGGAAGCGCCTAACATATCATTTAACTTCCGGTACAGGGGAAATAGCGGTCAATAGAGTCTATCTCGGTACGAAAACTGTTGTACGTGCGAGGTCCAACGGATATCGTCAATACTTAGAAACGGACGGAATATCGCTACGCCTTCATCTGAAACGACCTCGCTGGAGTTGGATACGCGTACTAGATTAAAACTAAGACGGCGAAGTCTTCATCGAAAGCATTGAGAGAAGGACAGTGAAGCGTTAACACCTCGCCAAATAAACCTTCTATTTAAGACGTCTACGGTTACTCGCGTTACGAAAATATTGGTGACGACACGTGGATATTATGAACATTGGGGATGTCTGCCCGCTTTATTATAAAGCCTTGACCAGTTTCCAGTATTCCTTTCCTACGCCTCGTATATTCACCGGTTCCGTTAAGCTACGGCGAGAACGAGCTTGGATATATCTTATCGCAACAAAGCAAGGGTTTATGCACCCTAACCTCATCGCTTCTGCCTACATATCAAAGGGCGACTTACTCTTTGAATACGGCGAGTATCCTGGATCAGACTATCGAGAATTGTTAATAACGGATACATCGTTTATTCTTCAGATATCGCCTATGAGACTTGAGATCAACGGGTAGAGAATGATCAAATCGAGAAGATGTGGGTTCTTTCGACCCACAACTTAAAAACTATTATTTCTATAAGGAATGGTTTGGCAGACCTCATCTTCTCAAATGCTGGGTTGGAGGTTTTGAAGGAGGTTCACGGACATGCTGAAACAGGCAATCTTTGACGTATGCATCCCTTTTTTCTTTACTAGGATTCGTTGAAGACTATTCCCGGAATACTGATACAACGCGAAACAAAGAGCTAGGCGTGATAGTTTAGTTCCAACCGGCACGACAACCAACGCCTTTCATATAGTGCCCACCTCCTGCTGCAGAGAACCCCTCTAGGATTTGAGTTAAGTTAAAAATTCTTGGTCTTTTTTACCGCATATAAAAGACTAGATTGTCTATCTAATCTTCTCGCAAACATGTGAATCAATGTCATCAATAGAGAGAGGTTGGATATCGCAAGCTACCTCTTCCGTACTTGGGAATTGTACGATTACCCTAACGACCCACCTTAAATCAGCATGATTGGACTGTTGTAAAAACGCTCAACTTTAATGGAAGAATACTCGTTACGTTGTTTTCGCTCTTCAGACCGGATAAGGAAACCAATAACGACCAGGGAGACAGATAGAAGTATTTTTCGACCATTGTAATTTTACCGTAATGCTAAACTTTCTATCAAAAATTCTAAATGTAACCTTCATGAGGATATGAACTTGAACTGTTCTAGGCAAGATGTCCTTCTCGAATTGTACGAAGACTACGCCAATTTCCAGACTTGTACTACGGATCGTGCGCCTCTTTTACCTTTCACTTCGATCCTTCCCATTTCATGTTACGTCACCTCGTTGTGTCGATGCCAGCTGACACGGAATATACTTTTAAGGACCGTATGCGTGACGTGTCGTATTACGTTCGAAGACGGTGGAAAATATCCCCTGTAATACACCAAGACGTTTTTGATCTCATCTTTCACGATAGAGGGGTCGCTTTATAACATTCACGCAGTGATGTTAGATAAGAAAGATGACATCAATAAAGAGGAATGACCTAATTTTGTATTCGCATATTATTGATATCAGAGGATGTCTCAGGCCTACAGAGTGTTATCTCGCGTGACGATAAATAACTGTTCATTACGGACTAGACATACCCTGCTAAAATGTCCTGAGTGCTCTGCTGATTGGTTAAGAATGTGTAAGTTTGATCGGTCAAAAATTTCGCGAGCTACCAAGAGTGCGATGCGGAAAGAGACGAGTTCGGTTTATTACTGCTCTATCTGCTCTTACTGATAGCTCTGATAAACGAGTATAAAGAGTACATAGATTTGCAATAAGTTACATGCGTCTGCGGTCCAAGACGAGGGTTGACCATGACACTAGACGAAAGAAGATAATCTACAGGAGCTTCTAAACCGTAAGCTCGGAAAGAAGTGGAGCCTGCAAAGATAAAGATGCCTCAGAGGAGTTGGAGGAAAGAAGTAACGTCTCTCGCTTATCACATAGAATTAATGATGATTGGAAAAAAATAAAATGTTTCATGTAATTAACTTTTAATGATTGAAAAAAAAAGTTTAATGTAATTAACTTCTTTGAAAGTATGAATCTTGTAATTGAGTTCTAAATGATGATTAAAACATTAAATGTTATAATGTAATGAATATTGGTTAAAGAATTAATTATGATTGATAGAAATAAAGGTCTATTATGTAATTAACTTTTATATGTATGAATCTATGTAAAAGAATTAACGAAGGTTTAAACGTACGAATCTGTATTATGGGACTCTAAATGATTTTAACTTTTATTGATTGGAAAAATAAATTGTTTATAATGTATGGAATCTTGTAAAGAATTAAAGAATGCTTGAAGAATATAAATGTTTCAATGTACTATTAACTTTTTAAATGAATGAATCTTGTAAAGGAAAATTATCGATGTTTAAAGTACGAATCGTGTAATTGGGCTTCTATTGATTTTAACTTTTAATGATTCGGAAAAATAAATGTTTAATGTATGAATCTGTGTAATTAACTTTTTGTGAATGATTTAACTTTTAATGATGTTGAAAAAAAATGTTATATGTTATGAATCTATGTAACTGAGGGTTTGCTAATTGATTTTTAACTTTTATGATTGAATAATGTTTAAATGTAAATTAACTTTTAAAAAAAAAAAATGTTTAATGTAATTACTTTAATGAATAATATTAGAAATAATATGTTATAATTATAATTTCTTTAAACGTATAGAATCTTGTACTAGATTATAAAAAAAAGAATTACTTGTTTATAATTTCATTGTTATTAATTTAATCAATGAGGGGGATGAGGATGGGATGAAGGGATAGGAAAGGTAATTGAATAGAAAAAACACTCATACATAATTATTAATCTGGTAAAAGAATTAATGATGATTGGACAACAAAATAAATATTTAATGTATTATATCTTTTATTGATTGGAAAAAAAAAAAAAATGTTTAATGTAATTAACTTTTAATGTATGAATATTCGTATTTAGAGTTCTAAATGGATGATTGAAATAAATAATATGTTTAATGTGTATGTATCTTGTAAAGAATAATGATGAGACTTGAAGAAATAAATGTTTAATGTAATTACACTTTTAATGTATGAAGCTTGTTAAAAGATTTAACGAACAGTTGATTACGAAGAATAAAAATAAAATGATTCATAAATGTAATCAACATTTTATAGTACTGACATCGATGTAATGGGTTCTCTTAATGATTTTAATCTTGTAATGATTGAAAAAAATAAATGTTTAATGTTATGAATCTTGTAATTAAATTTAATGATTATTTACTTTTATTGATTGAACAAATTAATGGTTTTATATAAGAATCTTGTAATAAGGTTCTAATGATTTTAACTTTTTATGATATTGAAAATAATGTTTAATTGGTATCATTAACTTTTTAAAAAATTAATGTTAAAGTATTTAACTTTATGAAAATTAGAAAATATGTTTAACTATAATTTCGCTTTAAACGTTAATGAATCTTGTAATATTATTTAATGAAAAAATAAGAGAAATTATTGCATTTTTAACTTTCATTGTATTATTTAAGGCTAATGTAGGCGAAGAGGAAGGCGGTTTGAAGGGAGGAAAGAATAATGGTATATAAACACCAATCCTCTATCAACTAATCTATTTATATGATTATAAAGATTTAATAATCACTATAGATACATGCTTATTAGTGGTTTTTTCCACAAGTTATAGTTCTTGAATGTTCGTTTTTTCTTTAATGATATAAAGATGTAAAATCACATTAGATACATACTAAATTAGTTGTTTTTTTTCACAAGTTATAGTTCTTGAAATTGTGTTTTTATATTTAATGAATATTAAAGATTTAAATAAACATAGTTACCATACTAATTTTAGTTGGTTTTTTTCACGTTCTTGAAATAGTTGTTTTGTTTATACATTAACACTATCATTACACTATAGAGTAGCAGGTACGTGAATATTTTATTTAGTTTTAATCGGTACTACAGAACTTGAATACTATTTATTTAAACACTAATCAATTACGCTATTGAGTACGAGGACGTGAATATTTTATAGTTTTTTATCACTTACAGTATAGACCTTGAATATTTTTTTTTTATACATTAACATCTATATGAGTACATGATGATATATTCTTGAGGTTTATTTCTTGAACATGTTACTTTTCAGTTTAAATCACATCTTACAGTATAGAATATGAATATTTTTTTTATAAATTAAACACTATTGAGCACTGCAGAACATCGATTTTTTTTCTTAGGGATTAGTTTTAATCACTTTCACTGTAGAGAACATGATTTTTTTCACTTAGACGCCCACTGTCCAACCTGTCACATTTTATAGAGTTGACGGTCCGATAGAGTAAAGGGTACATGATAGAGTAATTATGTCCTGGGTACTATATTTATTTTGTCGTCGATAGAGCTACGAGCGACCCTATTGAATTTTGTAGTGTAAAGTTTGAATCCTTATGCTTTTACTTGAACGAGCCTCTCTCTCATGACTATCGTCTTCATTTATGTCAAACAACTAACGATAATCCTCTAATGAAAGCGTTTCTAACGCGCGCTTACTCTTCACCCCTTTAGCCTTTGAGCGTCTCTCCATCTCCTCCGGTTCACTGAGAAATGAATAGAGGTTTAAGACCGTAATAACCAGTGAAACTCATGATGATCCGACCTCGAGTCTCGTCTCCCTTTAGTGTACCAGAGCCCCATTTATTTACTACCGGGCATCACTGTAACTTTGGTCTTGTCCAGTAGGTGGTAGGTGTCCAAGGTAGTCATTGGCAAAGACAGGGCGAGTCTCTGTATGCATACCTCAACAGTCTGTACGTAGGAGAAGTGAGCTCTGTATCAGTGTATTGAAGTTTTTAAACGTACTTGGGAGACAGGCTGGGACTTCAGTAACCTGTAATGATTAGACCGTGCATGACTAACCTTGCGTGATTTCCTAAAATGGCTGAATTCCCGCAATAGATGGCTTATAAAAGTAAAATACTCTGGGGTTCCATCTCGATGATGACTAGGTTTTCTGACAATATCGAGCGGTTTTTCGTAAAGTTAGGGCTGGCAGGAGTTTTACCCGCTCATAATTTCCCCATCCCACCTGGTTGCTTATCTTATCGTACGGTTAAGCCTCTTGTTAGAATAGAGGCGGCCAGAATGCGGATTCGTTCATCAGTTGAAAAAACATGTTATTCAAATTGTTTGCTCGCTTTACTCCTCATTTTACGCCGTCAACCTTGATATACGGAGCCATCCACGGAGCCTTGCTTGAAACTGAGAATCCGGTGAACTCTCGTTCAGATTCAACCCGTTCTCGCTTAAAATGGCTTTTGCCTGACGGTAACGTTGAATGTAAGGTACCCCGCTCTTAATCAGACTAAAGTTAGATTAACAGTTTTAACATGTTTCCCTCACGGGGGGAAACTCCCTTTCTCAGGACCCTGAACGCAGGCAAGTCAGAATGAGGTTCGTGAACATCTCGCTCGGTATAATCAAGATCTACCTGCAAGTTCTGCCCGTATCTCGCATTCGTCCTCTTACTTTTTAGCACGTCCAATCGAGCTATTTCGTCATCCTTCGAGCACACACTGAAAAACTCCTCAATAGGGAAGTAGAGGGAACTCGCCATACTAAATGAATCTGAGCCCATTCACGTCTAGAATAGACAATGTAGGACTCAGGATTGGAAGGAATCAAACCGCGCCTTATAAGCGATTTTCGCTTACACGCTGACGATTAGCCACAAAACATATCCCTCCGCGGATAGCTCCTCATGAATTGATGAGTGTCCACATCATCGATTACTTCGAGATACGTACCCGGGTTATTCTATCAATAGTGTCGGTACGCTAGACTGGGAGCTGTAGCTGTAAGGGGACCATCCGGGATCGTAGCCTCTTCGTCTTCATGCAGAGTATCAAGAAAGTTCTCAAAGACCGTCGAGCCAGTTAAAGTTACGTCCGTGCACAGGTGGTAGTAGAGGTTTGAATTAGTCCAAAGATCTTACATTCGATTCACATCGCCAATCCTCACAGGACGTGATCATATAGTCTTACTGAGAGATTATGACTATTCCGTGAGACGCTCGTTGTATATTTATCCTTTGCCGGTTACTGGAGTTATGTCCATTAGCTCGAAATGATTTCAATATAATCATAGGGGAACACTCTCTTTTCGGTGTGACTTATTTGACAGCGTTCATCCTCGGGATGACACTTACGCGTGATATTAAGATGCTCGGCGTTCGAGTGGAAGATACGCATTTCTTAGGAAGTACCATAGAAAATGAAAACCATATCGTACATTCTTAATTGTGATCCTCGAAACCTCTCGTGCCGATATATTATGTTCATGATTACTTTGATCTTTCATTGTCTCTCCAAATAACTCTGACTTTTCCTGGATGTGACGTGTACGCTCTCCCCGGTGAACGGTATATCGTTTTCTCTACGTTCATACGAGTGATTAGTGAAGGAAAAAAAATTATCGTAGCAACGCGCGTTTATGGATTACTACGCTCGCAAGTGACTCGGATTCTTGTAATTAATACTATCACCTGCGTGTCTACTAAACGATAATGTACCACATGTCAAGTGACAATGATCCAAACCCAGAATATCATCTATTCCTTGTAGGGCTCTATCGTATATATGACTTCGAGAGGCCTGTATTATTTGAGCGTCTCTTGTCGCAGGAGTTAACGGTTTTCTAATGGTACGACGTACTATAGTACTCTAGTACGCGCTTAGCCGTATCTTCGAGACGCTCTCTCAAACAACATTGGTCTGCTACAATCTTTTTCTCCGTGAAGTGGTCAGGTCTACACTCTGGCAGAACTATCGTCAAATTACATTTAGTACATTCCTACAGAATAAGCTAGCTGAGATGAGATATTCTCGGTATATGAATTTTGGGTCGGGTCACTCGATCTCTATAGGCACTAAAGTAAGCTCTCCAGGTACGCATATACGTTAATCCTTGTTTTCTCCTGCTCGCTTATATCTGAGAGATCGTGAGGAATTTATCCTTCCCCTTGTGGAAATGTACTCCTTAACCGCGCTCGAATTTTATTACAGCCTCTTTATATTTTGGGAGTTTGTTTTCAGTCAAAAAAGCAGGACAGGCATCTATCATAAAAGTATCTATCCGTCCTCTGTTAGAAGGTAGTTAGGTTTATTAACGTGTAAGATTTTTAATCAAGGCTGAAATGTTAAGGTTTCTGTACCGTGCACTCCTTTTCTGATATAAATTGTACATGTTCTAGCGCGCTCTTTCATTTGCATCTGACGTGCTTGTACGGGAACAATTACTAGTGTTTAGAAGGTGTCAGCCGTTTTTGTCATTATAAGAGATACTCCCATCTTGCTTTGCAAGTGTACACGATTTACAGATTTATCTGTATAGGCATATTGTCAAAGCGCTCGATATATCTCTTTTGGAAAGGGAGAGGGTATCGTCTCAGATTCAACACGTCTTGAACAATTAGGTGTAAGAGGATAAAACCCGTTGGCGCATTTCCCGTCGGTTAAAATATACGTTGATAAAAAACATATACAGCGAAGCATATGACATTTCTTCATCATTGCACATTTATCAAACAGCTTTACGGTGGGCATATAGTTTTAAGGGATTTGAAACCCGAAGCCCGATCATGAAAACCGTGTTTTTAGAGAGATTTAGTCTCATCTCCAACTGTCCGTCAAATACATCCAACCACGAGTCTCTAGAAACTAAACCTTCATTTGAGCAAGGAGGGGGAAAACAATAAATTATTCTCATATATCTCCTCCAAGTCTATGTAGGACGGTGAATATACGCATCGAGGTTAGAGTATGAATACCCGCTTTCTCAATTATACCTTCAAGTTAGGAGTCTAAACTCGCAATATGAGATCTGCAATTTACCTTTAATCGAGTCATTTGCAATAGTTTCTTCTAACCGTCTTTACGTATAATATACCGCTTCCGCACGCGACGAGAAATGAACGCAGGTTCCTTATAAGGCAATGTCCCATTAGTGATAGAATCGGTTTATTTTTAGGAGGGTGTACGCCTGATAAATAAGTTTCCTATGAAGAGGACCCTAACGGTTCCAGGTAAGCCTAAACAGGGTAAATCTCGTACCTAATGTTCATGTGGAAGATGAGTCAAAAAGACGTACGTGATCTGTCTATCTATATTCCTCATGTCCGAGTATCACTAATACGCCTACGAGTCGTAATCAACCACTGCGTGTTATGCTCAACTATATGCATTATATATCTTGTGTTGTGATATCACAGTTTTAGATAAATTTAATTAAAAGTTGCTCAATTCGAGGTTAATTCACGGAGGAGTACTACTACTTTATTTTCCATTTATTTGTCGAGATACAATGACTGGGGGAAGAAAAAGCGAGCTCTTTTAGCTAAAGGTTTCTGCAATGTTCGCTCTATGCTCTCCTTTTTAGCCTCGCTCTTTCATTCAGGTACAGTCCCTCCAAGATAAGTCATAAGTGGGGCTCGAGTGGCTGTAAAAACAAACAGACAAGGAACGACTATGATGAGTAAGTGCATAATCACATATAAAAGTCTGACACCCTTACCCCTTAGACATCAGGCTACCTAAGCTGCTTTAGTCACTGCTGTTCTCTAAACTCGTTCTACTTCGTATGATAGGGTCAGGTTCGACTCTTCGCCCAGGATGGTTGTTTAACCCCAAGGTTTTTTATTAGTCTCTGCCTCTAACCACGCAAATATTGTACACATTTCCTTCTAAAAATGATACACCCCTACTTTTATTAAATCCCACTATAAACAGTAATTAGTATGTAAGTGTATTAACAGTAACGGGGTAGTATGAGAGATTTGTAAGAAAGCTCGTTTGTGTATTTTTTTTAGTTTACTGTAATACAGAAAGGATTAAAAGTTTCGTTTTATGTACGGTTAAGGTTATGTTCTCCATACAGTTCCCTTCTGTTTAAATGAGGGTGGGGAAAAAAGCGTGTTTAAACGCTTTCGGTCCTTCTGTTTTAAGTTAAAAAAGAGGTGTTGGGAAATAGTGTGTTTAAACTCATTTCTAAAAATCGACTAAGTGGTGTTTTTTTATATACTATTCAACTCGTGTTAAATTCTCCGATATTCCGTCTAAAGCATTACTTACAACATGACGAAAAATGTGCTTAAACTATTCACTTTTAACCTGAATTAAAATTCATGTTTATTGACTTACGGGTCTTACGAGAGGAATAGATTAAACACAATTATCCTGGGATTGTGTGGTTCAGAACCTTGTATTGTTTAGTTAATGTTGTAACACAAATCTTTCTTAAAGATTGTTGAACTTAGGTTTTAAGAGGGTAGTTTAAGCACAATTAGTCCTGGGAGTGAGGTTCGAACCTTATATTGTTAGTTAATGATGTAAACAAATCTTTTTAAAGATTATTAACTTAGGTCTTACGAGGTGTAGATTATAAGTACAAGATTATTCCTGGGAGTCGAAGTTTCAGAGAACCTTGTAATTGTTAGGTAATGAGTGTAAACAATTTATTTACATACTCATTTCAAAAAACTATTCACATTTTATAACCTGTAAAAACAACATTCGCAGGGATTATTGCTTAGGTCTAACGAGGAGTAGAATAAAGCACAATTATCCGGGGACAACCCTACCATCCAATTTGGTCTGGGACCGACGTTACTGGGATTGTTTATCTTCCAACCACTCGTTTTTTCCCACTCTCCCCTTAGAGCATATGCGGGAGACATCGGCTCCTATAAACTCAACCACCTTTTTTACGTCCCTAACCGCTAGCATTATATCACTTCTATAATTATAATCATCACCGCGGTATTACTAACCCGCACTATCGCAAATTGCTATTTGAGATTAGGGTGATTTTGAGAATGAAATGGTAGATCCTACAGTTTTTAACGTTTTCGGGATCCAAACACCGACGGTGGTGTGTTATTGGTAGGGTTGATTTTGAGATGAATGGAGGACCTACAGTATAACGTGGGATTGAAACCCAACGTGGAGGCCTGGATTCCACAAATTCACAAGATGTTCGTGTCAAGAGGTGAAAGGAAGGGTTTGGATAAACAGATAATCTGTGACCAGGACGAGGATTGAACACTGGACCTACCAAACACCTTACCCCTAGACCAGCTAGGTCAACCAGGTTTATTATTAAGTGTCAATGAAGGGGACAGCTGTCTGACTCCCGGTAAATAGATTACCCGGTTTCACCGTAAATGTAACCACAAGGTTCCAATTTTGATGTGTTGTTTTGTCATTTTTTTTTTGTACATTATAATGCTCATAACTTACATAATATCTGTTTCATGAACCCCTGTAACAATTTTGGATTTTAAGGTCATATTTCCTTGATTTGTTTATTTTTTAGGTCTGATTAGACCTATTCGCGTAATTCCATGTTGATATAAGAAATACTTATGATTTAGTGTCACCTTTTATAAATAATCTTGAGCATATTGAGTAATTGATTTATTTACTCCAATTTAGTTAATATAACCCTAAGAATCATAGCAAGTTAATCATGCTAGGCCGCTTAGATACAAAGAGTTCTGTAAAGGGATACGACCGGAACAATGCAGCTATGTCGTGAAATCTTTTTCCAAGTTTATTAACGTTTGTTCTACACACTCGGCTAATAGGAATTCGCAAGAAACTTTGTATGTAATTAGTTGCAAACAAAATAATTATTAATCTTGACTTTTTGAAAGACCTCACATTATTTTACTCATATACATATGGCGCAGCCTGGTGATGTAGATGACTATAAAAATTCCAGTTAACAACTCTTTTGTGATTACTACGCCGCAATTAATAGTGCTGATAATGTTTCATGTTTAAAGAGAACGTTTCATCCTCCACAAATACTACTGACTAGAGTAAGGATATGGGGGTAATGAGTTGGATGGATAGAACTAGCTCAAGATAGGGACTAGGGGGTGTAATGAGTTGGATGGATAGAAACTTAGCTCAAGTTAGGCGCTAGGGTTGTATATGAGTTGGACCTGGATTTAGAACACTATCTCAAGATAGAAGGATAAGTAAGTGTAGAATGAGGGGGACCTGGATTAGAACTAGCTTAAGATAGATTTAGGGAGTAGTTTGTAAAGATGAAGTTGGTCTGGATTGTCACTATCCTCAAGATAGGATAAAGTGTCAAAATGAGGTGGACTGGATAGTAACTAACTACAAGATCGGGATCGGGGATGTAATGACGGTGGACCCTGTGATGAGAACTGTCTCAAGATAGTTGAATAGGGTGTGTAATGGAGTTGGATTGGATAGAACTAGCTCAAGATAAGAGATAGGGTGTAACTATATAACTATTTAACCTGATAACAATTCTTGATTATGATTATATAAGTACGGTTTTCCTAACATCACACACACACACAAAACTCACACACCATCACTCACTTACCCTTCAAAGTTCAGGATGGCTATTTTGGTGGCGGTAGAGAGACCTTTGTTAGAAACAACGTAGTAGATCCGCTTTCGAGATGTCCTCTATCTGAGCACGCTAAGCGTCGAAAATTCACGGCAGCCAAAACTGAACTTCGGCGTTGAGCATCGGTAAGTATTAACGACGACCACGAATCGGGTATGTATTTACCGATTTTATTGAAGAAAAACGTACGCCGTGACCTCTTCTCAAAGTCAGTCATTTACGCGGAAGTATTCATTACTTCCCACATCCGTTAAAAATGCAGTTACAAATAATGACGCCAGGGGCTAATATAGCTCCGGTTTTAAATGATTCAACAAAAAGGGACTGACCACCCCTTTTTTTTAAAGGTCCAAGCCACGCCTCTCCCCCCTCCCCCCCCCACAAAGTACACGGATTTTAGCCCCCTAAATGTGAAAAAACTACTCAACCAAATTTTTTGTCACGAATTAAGTATTTTGATTCTATGCATGTCATTTTTATGAGACTTTAGAAAGAAATTTATTTTCCCTAAAGTCCGTTTTTTGGGTTTGAATCAGAAAAAATATTTCTCGTATCCCTTTGGACTGTTATGAAAAATATATGGCTCTTTCAAGTGCAGCTCCCCACACCTGAGACCACCTGTGCTACCGCTCGTTAAATCATGCTTGCTCCGCCCGCCTCTACTCTCATCCACATTCTTACCCTAAGTCACACTGATGGGAAAAAGAGAGAGAACCCTGACCCCTCACCTCTCTCTGTAAACCCCTTTTCAATCCCGATGAGAAGGGGAGAACCCTGGGCTCATCACCTCTCTCTGTCCCTCCCCAATATAGTCTCCCTCTCCCGTCAGCCAGGTGATCCATCCCCCCACCTCCCCCTCCCAAACCCCCCATCACCATTTTCTATCACAACCCTCTAGGAAAAACCCCCCAATTTCATTATTATGTAAATGAGTTTTTGCAGTATCTGACTTCTCCCTTAATCTGTGTGTTTTTCTGGCCAGAAGGCGGGAAAAAAACTTTTTACGTCGGTTACGGAGGGGTGCCCACTGAACAGTAGGCCTTGCGGACAAAAATTCTATTTATGATTGGTGTCAACGATTTTCTGGTTTAAAAAAAGAATTTAAAATTTTTTTTCCTCATGTGCGGGGTTATTGTAATTTTGGGTAACTAAAAAACAATATATTTTTAACCGATTTTTTTAATATTATGTAAAAGCAAAGGGGCCAGGGTGGGCATCTTAAAGGGTAGGTATTTAAAATAGTCAGATTACTATCAACCCCACAATTAAAAAAAAGTAGGCGTCCTCATAGTTCCAAACCCATCCCAAAAATTTCAATGGAAGACAATGTTAAATTTTTTGAGGGGCAAAAAGTTTGTGATCAAAAAGGGTAGGGAAGTATTATTGTTATATTAAAACAAATTCTTTTAAACCTTTTTCTAGAGCAAGGGGGTACCAAAATACGGGTTTATCTGGTCCAAAAGACTTTAAATTTTTTTTAAAGAAAAAAAAGGGAAATTTTAATGAAAATACATACATTTTTTGGGCTCTTTTTTTTGCAGTACACAAAATTTTTTCCATACTTACCGTGATGTGTGCCGACCCCCTTTTTTGGAAACTAATCATCCCAAACAACCCACCGTGATTTTTACAGTCCCTACATGCTCATAGCCGTTTCAGAAAATGTCTGTTGGGGCAGAGGGTTGAGGGAAAGTTTCTGGTTTGGGAAATAGCTGATAGTTTTTATTGACTTAACGGCTTGGGGTACTCAATTTCATTTTTAGTTTTTGGTTGTTTAAAATTTTTTTTGCCAAATTCCTTATCCCAAATGGTGCCAAGTAATTGCAAACTTTCTCCCTTACACTTACGTAGCTCCGTTTTTTGTGAAATATTTCTTTTTTTACAAAAAATAAACATATTTTCAACATTTTGGGTTTTTGAGCTCCCCTGGCTGATAGTTACTTTTTTTTTTCAGGGAAAGAAGATCAGTGCGGGTGTTGGCATCTAAGGGGTTTTTTCCCCCCTAGAAGGAGTAATTATCAACTTGGACCTGTGAACGGGTGTGTGGCCAGTTGTACCCGATCGCCTCTTTTTTGAAGGGAACCCGACACTAAAATTTAAAACCCCTTTTTTTACTTAGTCAAGACTGGGAAAAAAAAACTAAAATCAAAATATTTAAATTTAAAAAAAAAACAAAAGGTGGGGGGGTAATACCCCAAAAAACGTGGTTTCCCCCCCAAAGGGTTTTTCCCAAAACAACAATCCATTTATCAAAAAAAGGGTTTTTACTTTATTAAATTTTTTAAGAAAAAAACAAAATTTAAAAAGGATTATAAAAGAAAATATTTAGTGAGGTTTAAAATTTAAAAGCAAAAAAGGAAAAAATTTTACATTTACAAATTTTAACCGATTTGTTACAAAACCCCCATAACAAAAGATGTCCCCATAAAAGCTCATAAAAACAAAAAAAAAAATTTTAAATTTTATAAAGATAAAAGAAAATAGTTTCAATTTAAAATTTATTTAATTTTTTACCCATTATTTTTTTTTAAACTTTGTGCCCCTTTATGGGATGGGGGATTGATCAAAAATAATAGATCAAAAAAAAATTCCGGGCCACGGGTTGTTTAAATTTCGCGCTACATTCCCAATACAAAGGTTATCTAATAATAAACATAGATCTAAATTAAATTATAAAACTACACGGAAACTTTACTTCATCATACAAAAAAAATTAAATAAAATAAAAAAGGAAAACGCTACATGTTAATTTGGAAAAGATTCTCAAAAAAAAATTTTTAAAAAAAAAGGAAAAAAAGTAAAATACGTTAAACCAGTATTACACCCCAAAAACAAAAAATAGGTCGAGAAAAAGGGTTTTTTCCTTTCAATTCGGGAAAATTTTCATATCTAGGAGAGGGCCAATCCAGAGGGCCAGTTTTTTTGATAAAAAGAATCGCCAATAGTATTTTAGTTGAAGACTTTCATTTTTAAACAAATATAGTATAAAAGAATATTAATGAAAAAATTTAAATTTCATAAAAAAGGTTTCAAAGTTTTGTAATTTTTTTTTAATAAGGGTAACTAAGATTGAATTTTCATTTATAATATTTTTTTTAAAAGCTTTTTGTTCCCCAAAAACCCGTTTTCGATTTGCTACTTCTTTTTAATTTCAATTTAGTCCAATAGACTTCGTTCCATGCACTATTTTGGGCTTCAAGGTTGATAGACCCCAAAGGTCAGTTTTTTATAACCAAAAAAGACACAGTGTTTTCACTTTTTAAAAAATATGCTGAACCCAAAAAACAAAAAATTTGAAAAAACGATTGGAGGGGAAAAGTAATTTAAAACCATTACCTTTGATTTCCCCTCCCAGTGGTGTAAAAAATAAAATATTTAAGGGGGAATGATGTAGGGGGGAAGGGAGAAGTTTCAGGTGATTGGCTACTTAATTAACAAAAACTACCCCTACTGTCCAAAGGGCCCGAGTTTGAATCATTGCTTTTGGGTTTTTCCCTTTTAAAGCCTGAAAGTAAAAATCTTTAAAAGATAAATTTAAACTTGTTATTAAAAAGTCATCAATCACCTTAGAGCAGAAGATAGGTTTTTCTGGGTTACTTGGCCAAAAGGCGTTTGGGCTCTATTCTTTGGCATGGCCGAAAATTTATCATTTATGATATGTGTGTTTACCATCTCACAGTGTGAATTAACCCGGTGGGGATTGGTTTTTGTGCTTGTCTTAGTTTTAAGTTGGATTTTTAATTTTTTATTAAGCCCATGACAGGCCACAGGCTTGTAATAGTAATGGGTGTAATTTGTAAAGTTAAAAAATTTGGCTTATATTTTAGAGTCCAAAAATTTTATAATATTTTCAACTAGATAAAATAATAAATTTTTGATATTAAACTTTTCATTAATTTAACCAAAAATTGATTTGGGAATTTTTATTATAGATTTATTTGGGGCCCCTAAAAAGAAGAAAAGGGCGACTTTTTCCATTGGAATAAGAAATATATTAAAACTCGTTGAGGATCACCTGAAGGTCAACCCTTTTAAAAGGAAAAAAAAAATTTTATCAGAGGTCGCCCAAAAAAAAATTTTATTGCATAATTTTAAAATTTTTTTTTTAAAAATTAATTTAATTTTAAAAAAAAATATTTACTTTATTCCGGACAGTTTTATTTTATCACATTTTCTGCTCTTTATTTTGTTTTTTGGAATTTAATTTGTTTTTAGTAGCTTAAAAATTTAATCAATTAAAAATATGAGAATATTTTTACAAAAATTTTAAATTTTTATTTTTTTGCCCTTTAAGTTATATAAAATATTGTTAAATTAATTAAAAAACAAATTTTTTGTTAGATTTTTTGTTTGATAGATATTAAAAAAAGGGGTTTTTCTAATTTATTAAAAGGGTTTAAAAAACAAGGCTATGGCCTTTTATTTGGGGGAGTTTAGAGCTACCTCTTTTTTTT
>JBCFYV010003311.1:0-27363 GCA_039000515.1 Timema cristinae
TTTTTAAATTTTGGGGGTTTTTAGCTTCAATAATCACGAGGGATATTAAAGCTTTTTTAACAAATTCCCAAGTCGACCCCCTTAGCCCAAAAATACAGGTTTTTTAAATAAACTTTTTTCTGCAACTGGGTTATCAAGTTTGATAAAAAGGTGCCGTTAGTATGTTTCATTACCCAATTTAAAAGTTTGATCATTTTGCAAGCTTTTGGTTTCCCTGCTTATCGGAATGCAGGCGGAAAATGGGGGGGTTAAAAACTAATCTCTGTGACCTTCTTGAGCCCAAAGAAACCATTAATACCTTGTACTTTTGGATAAAAAGGGCCAATGCCCAATTAGGGAAAATTTTGCGTAATTAAATAAAAACAATTAAACATCTTAATAAAATTCATTTGGCTAAAATACCCCACAAAGTTTTCCTGCTGTGTGAAAAAATATAGTTGGTCCCTACTTATTTTAAAATTTGGGGGAGTATTATTGGGTGTTTCCCATTTTTTTCAAAAAAAAAGGGCGACATGCTTTCTCCATACACAAAGTTTTATGTTTTTAAAGGCCCTTTTTTAAAACTGAAAACATTTAAAACATGTAAAATTCTTCATTTCTTATCTTATTTTTCCCTTTTTTGGGATTTTTCCCATTCTTTAGCACTACACGTTGAAAATAATAAGTGTTAATATTCAAGGGAAATAAAAAACTATTTTTGAAAAATTTGAATTTTTAATCCACTTTTTTATAAAAAAATTAAAAATAAAACTTTCCTGTTTCATATAAAAACAAAATTTTTATTTTAAAAAAAGGGTTTGGTCAAAATTGTAATTTGGGGACTTTTTTCCCCAAGTATAATTTTATAAAACTAGTTTTTTTTTTAAAAAGGGGTTCTTAAGGATTTGACTCTCTTTTAGACTTTGGGGAATAAGTTTTTTTTTCCCAAAAAGGGTAATGAACAAAGGGTTTTTGGTAGCCCAAAGATGTGAAAATTTTAAATTTTTTATTTTATTAGGGTGTTAAATTTTGATTACTTTTAATTTAAACCCTGTTGAATTCTCGCAGTTTTGTGCGTGTTTTGGAAAAAATTGTATCGAATCCAAACCCTTTAAAGTACCCCACGGTGATTATTTTTTTATTTTAATTAAAAATATTAAACCTTTTTGTTTTTCGAAAAAACCCAAAGGGGTTTTTGGTATAAATTTTGGGGGTGGAGAAGTATTTACAAAATTTTTTTTTAAATTTCCTTGTGAATAACGGTTTATGAAAAAGGGCGCACAAAATCAAAAGATATAATTGTTTTATTTAACTTCTTGTAAAAAAGGGGGAAAGTTTTTTTAATGGTATGCTATTACGGGCCCGTTTTTAGGCTTTTCTGTATCTACAAATTTTAAAGTACAAGGGAGAGCAGCAAATAAAAAATTTTTATTTACTGTAGAAAAAATTTACCCAAAATTAAGATACAAATAAAAACTTCTTTTATAACAATGCAGCGATTATTCTGATATTTCAAGTTTTTTTTTTTTTAAAGAAAAGCTTTTAAAGGTGAAAGTAAATGTTATTTAACACTCTGAAAACGCACTTATTGAAATTTTCAAAATCTCTTGTCCCTTTTGGGCCCGAGTTCTTTATCACGCAAAGTATAATTTAATTTAAAACCCTAACAGGGAATCGAACCCAGTCAAATTATTGAGCTGATTAAAATTTTCGCCCCTCAGTGCTCAGTCATAGCACTTTTAGCAATATTGCCCCCGACATGAAACCGATGATAAGTAAATATATATTTTAAAAAAAATTAAAAATTAATTTAACTTTTGGGGTTCCCCCATGCCTAAAGTAAGTTTTTTTTGATTTCCCGACGCCTTGTTGTATAAATGGTCAGATTTAACTGGGGTTCAGATACTGAAGTCCCAAGTTGATCCCCGTTCCCCTAATTCTTTTCTGGGGAAACAGTGGGGCCCGAAACGGAACCCAAAAACAACCCCGTGCGGACAAATGGGGGGATAATTGGGGAAGAATAAATAGGCCCCCTTTCAGTTAGAAAAACTGAGGAAAAAGTCTGGGAGGGGTCGTTGTGGGGTAACCACATGGAAAACCCCCAGCTTGAAAATGTTGGCCCCCATCTTTTCCAAATACGGCAAAACCTCTGATTGGTTTTTAGCCCCCCTTTCAGCCCGACACCATGGAGATATTAAATCAAGTTAAACTCTACCAAAGGATAAAAAAATTATTCCCCAAAAAAATTTTTTCTGGAAAATTGGGGTTAAAACCCCATTTGGGGTGGTTTTAAAACTTTTAAAAACCGTATTTAAATAAAAGATACCCACTTTAGTGGCTGGGTGGGCTAAGGTTCCCCTAGTGTTAAATTGGCCTTTTGATAGCGGAGGGACTTGGGGGGCAAAAATTTTGGTTTGGGTCTATTGAGGGTAGTTTTTCCTAAATTGTTTTTTCCCCATCCTTTTTCCCAAAAAAAAAAATGCTGGTAAAATAACCTCTCAAATGCTTCTTTTTCCTTTTTTTACCCCCCAAATTTGATTTTTCATATATTTCGTATAACATGAACAGGTAGTATTTACGTGGTAATATCAGTAATTTAAAAAAAAAAATAAATTTTTAGTCAAAATTTTTTTTATTTTTGTTTTCGAAATGAAACTGGCCTTTTTTTAAAATATGTTATTGGGCCCCTTAGCCCCCCAAATTTTTTTAAAAAAAACCCTTAATTTTTTAAAGTTTTTTTTTTTCCCCCCGGGTTTAAAATTTTTCCTTTTTAAAAAAAAAATTTTTTTAAAAAATTTTAAAAAAAAATAAAATTTTTTTTTGGTTTATTTGGAAAAATTTTTAAAAAAACCCCCCTTTAAAAAAATTTTAAAAAAAAATTTTTCCCAAAAAAAAAAAATTTTTTTTTTTTTTTTTCCCCCCCAAAAAAAATTTTTTTTAAAAAAAAAAAAAAAAAAAACCCCCCCCTTTTTTTAAAATTTTAAAAAATTTTAAAAATTTTTTTAAAAAAAAAAAAAAAAAAGGGGGGAAAAAAATTTAAACCCCCGGTTTTAAATTTTTTTTTTTGGGGCCGGGATTTTTTTTTTTTTTTTAAAAAAAAAAAAAAGGGGTTACAAACTTTAAAAAAAAAAAATTTTTTTTAAAAAAAAAAAAAGGGTTTTTTTTTCCCCCCTTTTAAAAAATTTTTTTAAAAACCCAAACGGGTCCCTTTTTTTTAAAAAAAAAAATTTTTTTAAAATTTTTTAAAATTTTGGGGGCCCCGTCTAGCTAACTGGAATGAATAAGCTAAAATTTTTTTCCCGGGGGAAATTTTTTTTTTTGTTTTGGGGGTTAAATTTCCCCCCTTTTTTTTTTTCCCCTTTCCCCTTTAATTTGGAAAAATTTGGTTTCCCCCCTTTTTTTTTTTTCCCCCTTTTTTTTTTTTCCCCTTTTTTTTTGGGGGGGGGGGAAAAAAAAAAAACCCCCTTTTTTAAAAAAAAAAAAAAAGGGGGGGGTTTTTTTTTTTTGGGGAGGGGGGGTTTTTTTTTTTTAAAAAACCTTTTTTTAAAAATTTTTTTGGGAAATTTTCCCAAAAAAAACCCCCCCAAAAAAAAAAAAAATTTTTGGGTGGGCCCCCTTTTTTTTCGGGCCCCCCTTTTTTTTCCCTTTTTTTTCGGGGGGGGGTTTTTTTTAAATTTTTTTTTGGGGGTTGGGTTTTTTTTTGGGGGTTGGGTTTTTTTAAAAAAAATTTTTTTTTTAAAAAAATTTTTTTTGGGGGGGGGAAAGGTTTTTAAAAATTTTTTTTTTTAAAAAAAAAAAATTTTTTTTTTTTTTTTTTGGGGAAAAAGGGGGGGGGGGGGGGGAAAATTTGGGGGGGGAAAAAAGGGGTTTTTTTTTTAAAGTTTAAAAATTTTTCCTTTTAAAAAAAAACCCCCCCCCAAAAAAATTTTTTTGGTTTTTTTTTCCAAAAAAGGGCCCTTTTTTTTTTTTTTTTTTTTGGGTTTTTAAAAAAAAATTTTAAAAAAAACGGGGGTTTTTTAAAAAAAGGGGGGGGCCAAAAAAATTTTTAAAAAACCCTTTTTTTTTGGGCTTTTCCCCTTTTTTAATTGGTTTTGGGAAAAAATTTTTTTTTTTTCCCCCCCCCAAAAAAAAAGGGAAAAAAAAAGGGGGGGGGGGTTTTTTTCCCCCGGGGGGGAAAAACCCCCCCTTTTTTTTTTGGAAAATTTTTTTTTTGGGTTTTTTTAAAAAAAAAATTTTTTTTTAAAAAAAAATTTTTTTAAAAAATTTTTTTGGTTTTTTTTAAAATTTTTTTCCCCCCCCCAAAACCAAACCCCGGTTTTTTAAAAAAAACCCCCCAAAAAAAAATTTTTTTTTTTTCCCCCCCCCCTTTTTTTTAAAAAAAAAAAAAAATTTTTTTTTTTTTTTAAAATTGTTCACCCGGGGGGTTTTTTTTTAAAGGGGTTTTTTAAAATTCCCCTTTTTTTTATTTAAAAAAAAAGGGGCCCCTTTTGGGGGGGGGGTTTTTAAAAAAAAAAAGGGGGGGGTTTTTTTTTGGGGGGGTTTTCCCCAAAAATCCAAATTTTAAATTAAAAGGGGTTGGGGTTTTTAAACCCCAAAAAAACCCCCCTTTTTTTTTTTTTTTTTTGGTTTTTTAAAAAAAAAAAGAAAAAAAAACCCCCAAAGGGGGGAAAGGGGGAAAAATTTTCCCTTAATTTTCTTTAAATAACCGGAGGAAAAAAAAAAGGGGGGGGTTTTGGGGGTTGGTTTTGAAGGGGGGTTTTTTTTTAAAAAAAAACCCAAAAAAACCCAAAATTTTTAAAAAAAAATTTTTTTTTTTAAAAAAAAATTTTTTTTTTTTAAAAAAAAAATTTTTTTTCTTACAGAGCTGCCACCGGAAAAACGAGCTATCAACTGTAATGGGTCTTAAAGGATGAAGCGGGGATAAAAGGGGACAGCGGACAGGTATAAGGCAATTTTGGGTGGTGAAGGGCTGTGCACAGAAAAAGGTTTGACAAAAAAGGGAAACGAAACTCACCGTACCCCTTTAAACCCCTCTGTCAGAACCATGCTTGCAATTATAAACAAAGAAGGGATTTAATTGCCTTCCATTTTAGACGAAAAAAATGCATTCCTAAATGGAGACCTTTCTGAAGATTATTGAAGCAGCCAGCGGGCTTCGAAACTGCCCGAAACCCTTTGTTTGTAAGTTACACAAACCCTCTATGGATTGAAGCGGGGAAACCAGGGAATTTGGAAAAATGCAAATTTGACCAATTTGTAAAACTCTTGGATTTAAGCACCCGGGAAATGAAAAATGTAAAAATTTTTTCGACTTCACAACAGCATAAAAACTTCCCTTTTTGGGTTTAAACGTAGATGACATAATTTTGGCGGGAAACAATCTGCAGAAGTTGAATGACGTCCCAAAAAATATCCCTTTTGTCAGAATTCGAGATGAAGGATCTTGGGGGTTTGCACAACCCTTTTTAGGTATAAAAAATTTATCAAAAACTGATGGTATGTCCCTTTTGCCAAACAGCCTACTTTAAGAAAGTTCTCAAGAAATTTGGTATGGGAAAAAATGCAAAAATGGTCAAGACACCGGGTGGGAGGCCAAACTTCCTGAAATAACTACAACAGAAGCATAATCCAAAAAAAAAAATGTACCGTGAGCTTGTCGGGAGTTTGATGCATGTGATTCTCTACACTCGCCCTGATCTAGCTTTTTCAGTGAATTTTTTATAGCAGGGATTAGAGCAATCAACAGAAGCTCACTGGGTTGGAAAAAAACGAATACTACGAAACCTTCAAGGAACACTTGAAAATTGGTCCTTTTGCCCAAGAAAAGTGATGTCGCCTTACCCGGGGCCCATGCTAATATTTTTTATGGATGCAAACCAATTAAAAAAACATCTTCGAGGTATTAAATTTCATTAAAAACTAGTCTTTTACACATAAACTAGTATTAGTACCCAATGTTGTGGGAAACAGCTCGCAAATAGTCACACACGTTCCCATGTTGGGGCCCCGCCAGCAACAATTTGTCTCAACCTTTCCATGCTGTTTCGGTATTTATTACGTTGACGAGGTTCCTGCCCACTGATGTTCTGCTCAATTTGCACCTCATTGAGAGACTGCTCCATCGTGATTGCTGAGACAAATTTCCAAATACTGGGATGGATTGCAGAGATATGTTGTTGGAACCCTCTGTGCCCTCCTTCTGTATTGTTGTTTGTCTTGGGTAGCCCCTAAAGAAACACCAAATTTGGGGTGTGCGTGAGTTGGAGGGAGGCGGTCCAAACAACGACCAACCCACACATCTTCAAAAATAATCTATAATAGGTTGTGCTTCTTGGGGAAATACATTGCTATTGCACAAGGAATCAAACGTGCCCACGACTTCTTCAGTAGGAACAAACACAAAAGTGGGTAACATGCGAAGCTTTCGCGAAAAATCGGCATCATTCTCATAGCGGTGTTTCAAACCATTTGTCTGAATTTTACGAAAAATACACTTGCAAAAATGGAAGAAACAGCCACGTGATTTTTAAGAAAATACTCATCCTCAATGCGTTTATCATTGACATCTAAAAGTCAATGATAAAGGTCTGGGGGTTAGAAGCTGGTTCTATCTCCTTCACATTTTTAAAAGAAAAGGGGTAAGTTCCTTGTTCTTGTCAGCTAGAAGTGCATGTGGGATGGAGTTATTTGCTTTCAAATCTGTGAATATTAATACAAACTGCTCAGTTAGGGATGGAACAGTCTCGAAGGTGCCGTTAGCATACCAATGCTTGGAACGTCCAAGAAGCTGTAAGTTTTCTTTGAGTAGAAAATATAAGTTTGCTGCCATCTTGAAGTTCTGAGTCCTACATTAAAAAACTCTTCTACATTTATAGTTAGCTTGTATTCATCAGGAAACACAATGTCGTGACGTAAACTAGGAACGGCTGGTAAAGCATTTGCTTTCATTCTAATATTTTCTTATTTTTCGTTTCATATTCGGCACACTGGGTAGTTTTGCTACGCCACTTTGACTAGCTTCACTCGAGACAAAAGCCAAGATACAAGTTGGTGTATCGAGGGTGGTTTGTTGCCCTGTCACAGATATTTGCCATTAGTTTCTCTGTATCCACATAAGCAGCGTCCCTAGAGGATTATGCTCATTTCTCTTACTTAAAATAATACTATCGGATTCTGTTATGACTCACGCTCCACACTTTACACTTTGAAATCTTTCACAGTTCCAATAAACCCTTTCTTTCAACTTGCTTTTCTTTGTAATATAAATGACCGTCAAGTAGGAATTTACGTCTTCCTTTTTCACTCATCACAAACTTTAACGCCATAACAATACTTTTAGACTGAAAATAAATGTTAACACACTTTGTATTAAAGAAGATGGAACTTGAATGAGCTTAATGGAATATGTCAAGCTTCTCTCCACGCGGTTATAGGAAAGGGAATCACCTACCCCTACCCTCACCCCCTAGAAAGGAAGATAACCTACAATACCCTACATTAATTTTCTAGAAAAAGTATAGTTGGTTTAAAGTAAAATAATAATGTTTTAATGAGCAGCGCACTTTAACTTGCGTTAAGATCAAGATCTTAGTAAATAATTTCATAGTATAAATTTTTAAATGGTTTAAAATCCTAAGCCTTGCATAGAAAGCTAGAATTTTATTATACTTCGAACTTATCACTCGAAAAAAATTATTTTCGAAAACCTCCTTTTTGAAACATTTATTTTGAAAAATAGATTTGAAGTAAATTCATTTTCGAAAAATAACTTTTTTAAAAACTTCTCGTTCGAAGAATTTCTAGATCAAAAAAATTTTTTTGAAAAACTGCATTTCGAAAAATTTATTTCCAAAAGAATTATTTCGAAAAATTTATTTTCGTCTAATTGATTTTCGAAAAAATTATTAGTTCACAGACCCACTTAAGAGTAGACCCTATTATTCACTTGTGTATTTAGGTACACTTTTTTTTACATATAGGCCTAATCTAGAAATAAAATAGCTTGAGTGTCCTGCCGGGAAAAAATACAATCCGTTTCAGGACCTTGATTTATTGCTTGAGACTAGATAGTTGGCAACTTTGATTCAGTTTCTATGGAATACATGGCATAAAAAAAATTGAGATCTTTTACCTATAAAATAATTCTTTTGCCGTAGGAAAGTGTTGCACAGGAAACGAGGTTCCTTACATATACATGTTGTATCTTATTTTACTGTGGCAACTTACCCCAATAAATGCGAGAGTGATGACGAGGAATTTCAAACGGGACACTCCCACCACAAAATATGTTCAGAGGGGACACACCCACCCCAAAAATATGTTCAAAGGGGACACTCCCACCCCATAAATATGTTCAAAGGGGACACTCCCACCCCAATTAATATGTTCAAAGGGGACACACCCCAATAATATGTTCAAAGAGGACACTCCCACCTCAATATTATGTTCAAAGGGGACACTCCCACCAAACAATAATATGTTCAAAGGGGACACTCCCACCTCGTTTAATATGTTCAAAGGGGACACTCCACCCCAATAATTATGCTCAAAAGGGATAAATACCCCCACCCCCTCCATAATGAAGAGAAAGATAGAACAATTCAACATTGTCGGTAAAATACTAAGGTGTTTTTACTTGAAGCGATGCCCCATTTGAAACTCTGATTCTGCTTGAAAGACCGGTTTTTCCTCTGCGTAGTCTTATACACTCGCTTTTAGCCCACTAGTACCTCAGGATTTTTCCCCACCGCTTTCTCACTACTAGTTTGGGTCAAAAGCATATATATTAATAGTAATTACGATAGTCTGGTAGGGATGAGGAAATAAAAATTTAAAGAAAACGCAGTGCAAGGATAGTGGGAATAACCCCGTCTCAGTACACCCGACAGGTATTCGAACCCTAACCTTTCCGTCAATGGCAAACCAGACTAGATGAGCTTAACATTTAGACCGCTTTTGATGGTGTGCTTGATCTCCATTAACTGGCTCAAAAATCAATAGCACCCGCTTAGGTGCCGCGTGATCTAACGCACTACTTTCGTGTTAGACTATACTGCAGAGGACGGGGAGATCTGGGCTCGATCCCGGTCGGGTACACTGAGGGTGTTTTTTTTTTCCTAAATAGTTTTCCACTCTCCCTCCACGCTAATGTAGGTGCAGTTCCTCTTCAATTTAGCCTTCCTAATCCATAAGCCATTAGTTTAACTATTTATATAGACTTAAGTCCGTATCACACGACACTAGCTCGTAATTGAAATCCAGTGTGCTAGCTAGCACTAGCTAGCACGTCATCATCTAGCGTCGTGTGAATCAGAAAAAGTATACTGGTTCTGCCACTTGGTACTGGCTACCATACTAGTTGTGAGGATAAAAACACGTGTTATTTTCGTACTAGTTTCGACACTAGTCTATGTAATTCAACCAATCAATGCGCGCTGAGACTGTTGTGTAGAGAAATGGTATAAATGACGCCAACATGGTCATCGATGTGATTTTGTTGTTGGCAGAAAGTTATTCTA
Source organism: Timema cristinae (assembly GCA_039000515.1). NCBI lineage: Eukaryota > Metazoa > Arthropoda > Insecta > Phasmatodea > Timematidae > Timema > Timema cristinae. Next base: position 9,498 of record JBCFYV010003311.1, read on the forward strand.
AACATCCTTGTTTATATAATACCAAAATTGGCACAGTATGACAATATATTTAATAAAATATAAATTTAATTTAAAAACATGTCATCTAAAAATGACAAACTATGTTCCAGACCCAATTTTAATTTAAATAAACTTGATAGCATGCCAACCTTGGGCGGGTTTTTTTTTTAGAATATAAGTGTGCGTAGGCCTAAAAAAGAACATTTGTGTATCAAGGATACTGTACTTTGACACCCATGGGCTTAGGGACCCCTGACCACATTGTAAATAAATGAATACAAATTTAGGGAGCTACTAAACGTTTGTGTAACCCCGAATGTATATTACCTAACCTCCGAATGGATCATATTTAGCATCCTGCGACCATTATTTCGTCTTTCCCAACCAGTCCCATGTCTATATTCTTTTTCCTACGCTCCCTCTCATAATTTTCAATATCTTTATTAGCTGCTGACCCAAAATTAATCTCTGAGGTTCGATAAATATTTGCACTAGAACCTAGTACCAAACTAGCAGCGTGTGAATACTCTAGTCCCACTTTCATTGTACTAGCTAGTATACAGCTATCTAGACGCTAGCTAGCACACTTGATTTCTAGTACAAGCAAGTGTCGTGTGATACAGGCTTTATTTGACTATGAAACTGGCCTTTTATAACTCGAACGGGTAATAAGACGCGGAGCTAAAAATTAATATATATATATTGGTAACCACTACTATCTAAACTAGGGATGTGGAGCAAGTATAAATACTTAACTAATATCAATAAATTTTTCCTTTTGATACCAATATTGGCGGCGGTGTTCAATCCCCGGTCCGGGCACGGATTTATCTGATTACCAAAACCCTCCTTCACCTGTGACAAGACATCTTGTGAATGTGGGGAATGCCAGGCCTCCACCATGGTTCGGATTCCACGTTAAACTGTAGGTCCTTCATTTCATCTCACAATCACCCTACCATTACACATTAGCGTAAGTGCGTATAACCCGAATGGGTTGTAAGACGCTGGTGCTAATAATAATCATAATAATAATACCAATATTGTTTAACTAGAAACTTTTTTTTCAATACTATACTCAAAAGGGTGCTTACACTCCGGTTTCGGATCGGTATCAATGGAAGCATTAATTTGTTTAAAATGTATTTTAATGTAATGTGATGTGATGTGATTGATATTTAAGCTTATTACACTCAAAGAGTCCGATTAAAAGTTGGTAAACGAGTCATACTGGGCATGTCTAACTTGCGGCCGGATGTAGCCTGATCAATGATGATAAGTCCGGTCCGTAGAACTTTGGAAGAACCAACTTGAGCCTACAATGCCACCCGATTCTTATTTTTATAAGCGTTGTAGAAATAAACAAGTTAAAAGTTATGACATTTTGGAAATGGCATTATTTCGGAAAATCTAACTTGTGAAGTTGGTGTATCAAATATTTACATATTATCTCGCCAGAGACAGAGTTGTAATAAAATTGTTAAATATGTGCTATGTTTGGCAACACATGGGTGTGTGAACAGTTTTTTTTATCTTATGTTAAAGAACCAACAGTTGAGAAATCACGGCTCACGGTCACGCACTTCATTATGAAAGTGACTTCAACACTAAATGTAAAGACTACACTCACACAAGTGTTGCAAATAAAAAAGTTTCATATTTCTTAGTAAAAATAGGGGTTAGGTCTTAAAATATATATTATATTTGTGTAATTTAAGATGCTGGGATTTTTTTTTATTTTTTAGCGCCGCGATTTACTGCCCGTTCGTGCTATACAACTTATGTACTAATTACGCCCATGGTTTTAGAATTAAGGAGGTTATATGTAGAGGAAGTGTGCTCTCATTTGCGTGGAGGGTGGAAAACCACCCTCAGTAGGTCCTACAACCCCGACCGAGATTAGAGCCTCGATCTTCCCCGTCTATGGCAGGAAGGTCTATTGCGAGAGCAGCGCGTGACCAAATTTTCAATGTCGCCCTCATGATCAAACGAGTTTGACACGCCTGTACACATAACTAGGGTCTATAATACAATATTGCGATTACATTAATATTTTATCTATTACATTTAATGATTGTCCTCTTCCTATACCGTATATTATAATATAATTTCAAAGATTTTATTCGTTGTTATTAGATACGTTTTATAAATTTAGGGAAAAAAACATCCACATTCCCTTACATAAAAATCCTAAGGACGACATGACATTCAAATGAAATTTCCTGCTTACTCCTTCGATACAGATATCTGTCATCAATACATTTCTTTCGATATCATATCACATACCTAGCCGTGAACCTACTGGGTTTTAATCCGGGAAAGTAAAAGTTGAACGCGATTTTGACTTCGTTCACATTCACAATTCATCTACACTGACAGGTACCTTGACAAATTAGATTATGGCCCTATCTCCATAGCGAAATAATGCAAGGTAAGCTTGTTACCTTACAGGGTAAACGAAAGTGTATGATAAGACTATAATCGTAAGAACAAATACAAACACATTGGTTTTCGGCCAACGCTGATAACTTATCCCGCGTATTGTTAGTGTTATTTTATAGGGATTGATAATATTTATCCAAAGTCGCTGCTGCAGATAACATGACTTAACATATGAATCCATGAAGTTAGATCTAGTAACGTTTTTCTAGCAGTCAGATATGTCAATTTGTAAGAAATTGCGCTGTAACACCGCACTGGTAGACAAGAACACATGATCCTAATTTGTCGTACTCGTCTAAAGTAGCCCCATGGCTTCTTTGGTGCCGAGTGACAGCTCACAGCTGACAGCTGAGGGCTTTGAAAAGTTACCAGACCAAATTATGTATCCCTACGCCGAAGCATATGATCTGTAAAAACATGTGTTTAGCAGCTGTCACTTTGACAGTCAAAATTTAGGTATTGTACCTAAATGTTGACTGTCAGAAGTCAGCTGTGAACTATTAGTCAGCCCCCAAAGAAGCTACGGGGCTACTGTAGTCCAGCTGACTGGTGACGTGGAATCAGAGATCGAATCTTGGCCGAGAGTATTAAAGGGCGCTATTTTTTCCTTGAGCGTTTTTCCGCTCTCCCTCCAGTAAGTGAAGGTACATTTATTTTTAAATTCTACCTTCCTCTTTCAATACCCCATTAGTGTCACTACAGGGTATAGCCAGAGTGGGTAGCAAGAGCTTGTGGAAAACACTATTAAAATATTTTTTAGACATATGAATACATGAAAGTAAACTATTCAACCTTTAGTTGCCAGAAAAGATTCTTTCCTTGAAAACAGTACTATATATTATGTCTGAAGCTTTGAAGGTCAAATTTCTTTTGGGAAAATTCGACACCCCATTAACCTTCGGGGTTTGCAATGGACAGCTTTGAAAGGTCTTATTAAAGATATATTTCAAAATATAATGATTTTTATAACAGCTACCAAACAGTATTTTTTAACACCGACTAGTGACTTAAACAATACATAAAACGTAAGAATCAATAAATTCAGATATATCAGCATTATTTAATATAGAGTGCTTTTTTTTTTTCCCTGCTAACATTCTCTTTTTTGAAGAACTTAATAAATAATTAAAAATTAAAAAGTTGTGTTATGTGACAACACCTATCTTAGTCGACCTCGATGGTTTGGGGTAGAGTGATTGCCAAAAGAACCCAAATTTTCCCTGGGTTCAAATTTCGGCTGGAGTAAACGGATTTTAAACTTGAGTGATAAAAATCCTTTAGCAACAATTTTTTTTTTGAAGGTAAAGTAAAGCCGTTGGTTCCGTGTCGATTGTAGCATGTAAAAAGAACCCTGGAAAGTATGTGAAAATACTTTTCCCGGCAAAATTAGTAGGCCCTTCCACTCTCGCTAAATAGAAATCCTCGTGTGCTAATATAATCGGTCGGTCAGAAAGATAATATTATATAATTTCAAAATGTATCAAATAAAATTAATCTCTTACCTTCGACTTCTCTTCACGATTAAAAAAAAAAAAGGTTAATTTCCTTTACCCTCCCCCATCTCTCTCTTCTCTCTCTCTTTTATATATATATATATATATATATATATATATTATATATATATATATATATATATATATTATATTAGTTGAGGTATTTAACGAGCACACTTTCTTTATCAGCACAAGACTTACAAAACCATATTAATTCTAGACAAACAAAACACCGAAATCACTTTGAAAGGAAAAACCCCAAAAATTCACCAATGATAGTTTTATTTGTAATTATTCTAGGAATCGAAACTGGGCCGCTTAGGCCCTAACAAAGACCCCACTTTGGTCCAAGTCGCTACTCTCGCAGTAGACTAGATCGCAGATGACGGGAAGATTAAGGTTTGAATCCAGGTCAGTTGTACTTAGGGTAGTTTTTAAAAAATGGTTTGCCAGTTTTCCCTCAGCGCAAATGCGGTTACACCTATAAATAAAACCCTTCATCATCCCTAAAACCATTGGTATAATTAGTGCATTAAAACATATAACCTGAACATTTTGTAAGATGCGTTTTTTTAAAAAAACACTAAATAAGCAAATGCATACCCTACTGAGTTTATAGGTACCCAATAGTTTTAGAGTCTTCTGTAACTGTTAGATACTGTCTTATCTACTTGTGTTGTTGCAGAAAAGAAATGTGTCACCGTTTTCATATCCCTTTTTTTACACTTCTTACCACTGGGCTAACCACATTTAATTGCATTAATTGGGTAGTGATCAAGAAGATAAAATTTGGGGAAAAAAAGTCCTTTATTTAACGGAGGGAGAGTGGCCTATCAGGGGAATAGTTTCCAATGTACAGCCTACAAGGATTCGAGCCCGGCCAACCAGACTAGACCAGCGTGACGTTTAGTCCGCGTGACCATCGAAGCGGGTTTAGTTATAAAGTCAAGAAATCAAGGTACAGTATTTACAAATCAATGCCAATCAAAAGCTTCTGAGCATATTTCTTGTATTAAAATAACAGTATTTATTCTTGGCAAATAATTTAAAATCACGTCTTAAGATATGGGGAAATCCTTAAGTTATGAAAATTGAAAGGGGCAGATCTACCAAGAATATTATACCCCGTGCCCACGGGGGATATTTTTCGTGCTGAATTATAAACAATTAGTCAATTATTACCGGCGTGAACTGCCGACTATCATCAACAGCTAGCAAAACAATCCTAGCTATCATGGAAAACTGTACGTAATTTGGGGGTAGAAAAATATCTCAGTTGTCACGGATTTTTTTTTTACAAATGCATGCGTAGAAAAAAACACATGTAGTCCACCACTAGCAAATGAACATGAATTTACCTGCCCTCAAACAAATGTAAAAAAAATATCTTTGTTAAAAAAAAAATGTTTGATATACTTGGTTTTAATTAAATGTATTTTATAGATATTCTTTTTTTTAATAAGTCATAATTTTTAAAAAAAGATGCAATAAGATTTTAATTTTTCATATAAAAAACAATTTTCTAAAAACAAAAATATTTTTGTTGGAAACATTTAGGTACTATTCTTAAAAAAAAGGATGAAACAAATAACTGTGTGAATAAGCGAAATATTTTTCATAGCAAATTTTTCTCTGGTTATTTTGATCTAGTTGTCGCCATTATTTCAGTAACAAGTTTATCTACCAAATTAAAGTAGGAAAACAACGCCAGTGCGTATATGGCAGGCTATGCCCCTAATGAAACCCTTGGGGTGTTTATTTGATAAACGACAAGACGGGAAAGGAATTCCAAATGGATTTCACTCACCTTAACGTTCCCGAGCTCTAGTTTCATCTTTCCGACAAGGGCGTCTTTATCAGCGAGTTGTTTTCCCCAGCGCTAAGATTTCTTCCTCGGAAGCAGCGGTCGCTGTGGGATTTGTGCCTCAAGAAGATAGTTTTGGCGAGCCATTTCTTTCTAAACAATCCTCGCGCCTCATTTAATCAGCCGCTTCCACCATGTTGTTACCGTGGTGGCCCTTCCTGAAATTAGACGTTTTTCGATTTGGGTTTAGCGCCGCTATCCAAACTGTTGACAGAGCCGCCAAGGGGGCCCGGGGGGGTTCCAACCCCCTAGTGGGGGGCGTGGCAGCCCTTGAAGACACCGAAAGTGATCTTTGCTTCATTCTGCAAAATTGATTATGAACATTTTTGCTACTGTTGGCACCGGCTTGTCTGCGAAAAAAACGACTTAAACTTCATCATAGTTCCAGTATCAACTTAAAAAAAAGACCAGGCCCAAAGTGGCTACAAACTCCACGATGTAATTTTCGCACAAATTTAAAACGAAGCTATATTGCGTCCCCACAAATCATTTCGTCAATCCGCAGAGTTCAAAATTACCAAATATTTTAGTTCTAAGCCCTCATTTTCTAAAACATACAAAACAAAAGCTTGGTAAGCACAATTAATTAAAACACACACACGATTTCTGTAAATCTCTTTGCGTAAGATAAAAAAAAGGCACAACACAATTATTGCGTTTTGAGTAGTGCAAAAACCCAACAATGTGGTCTTGAATCACATAAAAAGAAAATACTTTGAAAGCATTTTCAAGAAAAAAAAAAGTTTTCCAACAAACACAGTTTCCGCGACGAGAAAGGCGAAAATGCGACTGACCCAGTTGAAAAGATGAACAATATAAAAGTTTTTGACCGAGTTTCACGCGTGATTGGACCAGACGGCCGCTAGATGGGCTACTTGGACTGCTAACTACTGACGGCGGACTAACGCCAGACAAAACAGTTGCTCAAGAAAGTCTTACTCTGCAACGCTGTCTATGATGTATCCGTCTCTCTCACACTAGCAAACTGACATAGAGGTGAGACAAGGAGAGCAGTTTCCACTAGCTCTTGAGTACAGAACAGTTCTATACGACACTAACAGAAATATTTAACTAATGGGCAAATGATCTCTCTCCTTTTACGGAAGTACGTTCGTGACCGTTTTCTGAGGACTTCTCTGGTTTGCGACAAGGCACGATTCAAAATGTAAACTTTAGATAAGGATAAGATTTTACTGAGGCAGGTGTGAAAAACAAACATGCTTTTGATAGCTTCGGCAGAGACCAGGACCTATTTCAAATAGGCAACACTTGAAAATGAATGAACAGAGATCGTAACAGTTTGGATTCATAGCAGATAAACTAAGTATTCTAAAAAACGTTATATTGGTGACATCAAGAGCTTTTACTGGTGTGAAACAAACAATGTTTCTTTTTTCCCAAAAAAAATCTTACTACCCATTCGGGTGGGCTGTAGCAATTTAATTAAGTTTTGTGGGGAAGGGATTTTAATTTACATTTATTTGAGTTATTTAACGTGCACTATCTGAACCGACTGATTATAACAGCAAACGAGAATTTCTATGAGCGGGAGCGAAAGGGTCTACCAATTTTGCTGGGAAAGGTATTCTCACATACTTTTTAAGGTTATTTTTACATGCCACAACCGACATGGGACCAATGGCTTTATTTTCCCTCCTAAGGAAGTTGTGCTTTCGGATTTTTACTACTCAGGAAAATCCGTTGACCTCAGTTGGATTTTAACCCAAAAAAAATCGTATCCTGAGGGAGTATTTTACAACAAGACCACTGAGGTCGATTGGGGGGTAGAAATGAAGAAGGTATAATTTAGAGGAAATGTAAAACCCCAACCTGTGTTCAAGGATAAAGGGAAAGTTCTTATTACCCGATCAATATTCTAGCCTTGACCTTCCGCCACAGACAAACTAGACTTTACGAGGTTGATGCCCACCGATGCGGAGGGTTACATTTAAATACATACCTATTATACTTCGTTGATTGGAACCCCATATCGGGGGGCACGTGAGCTAAGGCAACAGTCTCATCTTTTTCTAAATATTTTACTTCTCCACTGAAATGCGGGTACACTTCGTTCTAGATTGTGTCATCCCTTTTCCTACCCGATTATTGTTTAAATTTTGAGGATACCCTGGTTGTAGAACGTGGTGCATAAAATAAACAAAAGTAATTGTTAAAAGCTTTTAGCATTCCTTCTTGTAGTTATAAAATAAAAATTAAATTAATTCATAAAAACTTACTAATTATATAACATGTCTAGAAAATTGAAGCTTCTGTGTTGTTGGCACGTCTTGCTTGTCATTACGTGATTACTACTTTTGAAATTTAAAAAAAAACTGAATTCAAAATGCATCTTTAGCACCTTGAACCTAATTTTGGTACCGATTTCCTCTAGTGTTTTATCTAAGAGTGTCCCTTTTCCACTTCTGATCAGTCTTTGCATTGTCTGTAAACTAATTACTAAAAACAGAGTTTTTTTTTTAAATTTTTATTACTCAAAATCATTAAAAAGGGTATTTTCACAAATTTTCCCGGGGATTTTTGTACATGCCAAAAATCGACTTGGGATCTACAGCTTTACTTCCCCTCCGAAGGAAGATGTGCATAGGATTTTCATCGCTCAGTATAAATCTTACGACCTTGGCGGGTCTAACTAAGTCCTTAAGGGGGTATTCACTAGAGCATTCGTTCGTGCGCTCCCGGTTCGATTGTTCGTGCGCGGTGTGATTCGGCTAGTGAATCCCTGTTCGCAAGCACGTGACGCACCGACAGAGCAAGCCGAACGCTATAGAACAACTGTCGGGTTGTTTTTTTTTTGGGGGGGGGGGGGGGGGTATGCTCATAGGAAAATCAGGCGTTTGCACCAGTTTGGAACCGTTTGGAGTGTTTGTAAGAATCATGGGGTCGGCAGTGAACAATGTTTACGGTTAATGCTTAAGGCTGAGCCTACCCATAAATGCAGTGTTATAAACAAAAAAAAAATGTTTAAAAAAAATATCTAATAATTCAACATTGTTGTTTTTTTATTTATTTTTGTAACATATCTGGGCATCTTTCATAATTCTTATGGAATTTTCAAACCATGCTAAAAATAGTTATTGAAATATTTTCATTAAATGTTTCCATTTAAATGCATTTTAAATGGGAAAAAAAAAAATTATTAATAGATTTATTTTTAATTTTTAACGTATTTTTTAAATTTGGGTTGGCTTCAATAATCAGCAAAGATATTTAGCTCTAACGACTAGCAGGTCGACACTTTAGTAAGAATACAGTTTTAAATACTTCTTTTCCTTCTACAAATAGTTATCTTAGTTGATAATAGGTGCCGTTAGTATGATTTATTATCCATTTATCAGCTAGTATTCGTTTTGCAAGCGTTGGCTAACCTGCTGTATCGGGAAAGCAGGCCGCAGTGGAGGGTTAAGTAATCTCTGTACCTTCTTGAGTCAAAGAAATTAATCCATGTGCAATGAGATAAGAAGGGCCAATGTCAAATTATGAAAATTTGGGTAGTTAAATATAAACTTCTTAATATATTCAGGAACTAAATTACTCACAAAGTCTTAACTGCTATGTGAATAAATAGAAGGTTGGTCCCTACTTTTCTTCAATGAGAATATTACTCTAGGGATACATTATTTTCAAAAAAAAACCACTCGCTTTTCCATACACAAAGTGTTATGACTTTAGCCCTTATTTTTCTGAGGCAGTAAAACATGTAAATTTCTTCACTCTATACTACATTCTTTCGCGGGTTTTCATTCTTGAGCACTACACGTTGTAATAGTAAGTTTTAATATTCAGAGTATATTAAAACTACTGTACATTTGAATTTTTAATCCACTATTATAATTTAAGAAAAATAAACATTCCTGCTCATATCAAACAAATTATTTTAAATAAAATTGAGTCTAAATGTAATTTGGAGACTTTTCTCAGTATGTTTTTATCGACTATATTTATTTTACGGTCTAGGATTTGGCTTTGGAATAAGTTTTTTTTTCAAAAAATTAATGGAACGGAAGATTTTTGGGACTAAAGTGTGAATATGTTAATTTTATTTTTTAGCTTGTTAAATGTGAATTACTTTTAATTTGAATTTGTTACATTCTTGCAGTTTGTGCACTATTTTCAGAAGAAATGTATTGAATCCCGAACAATAAGTACGCACGATGTTTATTTTTATATAATTAATAAAAATGTGACTATTTTTGCTTTCGAACAAGATCCAATGGATTGTAAATTTTGAGGGGAACAAGTATTTACACAATATTATTTTATACCTTGTGGATAACAATTTTGTGAAGCATGGGTCGATGGACGAAAAGGGCGCACAAAGAAACTCAAAGATATAGTTGATTATTTTTTGCTTGTTTATCTAAAGGGCAAGTTTTTTTTTAATGGTATGCATATTACTGGCGTTTAGGCTATCCGTATTTTTCTAATTTAAGTACAAAGGATGAGTAGCGATACTATTTTATTTTTCTGTTAGAAATAAAATCAAAATTAAGATACAAATAAAAAATTCTATATAACAATGTAGCGATTATTCTGATGTTTGAAGTACTTTTTCTAAAAAAGCTCTTAGCTGAAAGTAAATGTTACTAACACTCTGTAACGCACTTAAAATAGTATGTTCAAAATCTCTTGTGCCTTGGCCGAGTTCGTATCACACTAGTACTAAGTAATTTCAACTTTACGAAATCGAACTAGCAAAGTTACTAGAGCTGATTAAATTTTTGCAATCAATGCTCAGTCATAGCGCTTTAGCATTCTTGACTACGACAGGGAGTCAATGATAAGTAAAAATATTTAAAACCATTAAAGTTAATGAACTTTTGTGCTCCCAATACCACAAAGTAAGTAAGTAGTTGATACCCAAAAAGCCTCTTTTGGTATAGTGGTCAGATTTACTGACTTCAGGCCCCGAAGTCCCGGGTGCGATCTCCAGTGGCTTCCAATTCTGTCTGCGAAGCAGTGGGTTTGAAATTTGAACCAAAATCCACCTCGTGAGGACAAATGAGGAGCTACTTGAAGAATAAGTAGCGCTTCAGTCTAGAAACTGAGAGAGAAGGCTGGAGGGTTCGTTGTGCTGATCACATGATACCCTCAACCTGAAAATATTTGTACTATTTTCCCCAACATACTGCAACCTATCGATTGGTATAGCCTGCTTGCAGGCTGACACCATGGAGTATGACCAAAGTTAAAATCTACCAATAGGATGAAAAATTATTCCCAAAAAAAATTTATTTCTGAAAAATTGTGTAAAATCCTATAGATGTTTGAAAACTGTAAACACCGTATTAATAACAGATACCCACTTCAGTGGCCGAGTGGTTTAAAGGGATCACTCCAGTAGTAAATTGGCCTGCTGATACGGAGCGCTTGTGGTTCAAATCCTGATTTAGGTCCATTGAGGGTAGTTTTTCCTAAATTGTTTTTCCCCATACTCCCAAAGTAAAATGTGGTAGATACCTCTCAAATGCTTCCTTCCTCATTACTTCCAATTAGATTATCATATTTTGCATATAACATGAACAGGTATTATGACGCGGTGATATCAGTAATAAAAATAACATATATTTATAGTCAAAATTGTTTTAGTCTTCGAAAAGAAACTGCTTTTTTTAAAAATTTTATTGCCCCTTTAACCTTTAAAGTTTAAAAATTAATCACAGCACAATGGCCAAAATTTACCTTTAAAATTCTAGTTTTTTTTTTATTTTACCTTTTACTAATAAACTCAAAAAAATGGTACGACAAAATTGTAAGCTAAATCTTTCGTATAGGTTATTTATTATAGTTTGACAAAATTTTCAAAAGATTATCTCAAATTTTTTATCTTAAAATAATTTTTTTTCTGTAAATAAGTATACTTTTTTTAAATTATCACTCCCCTCCCAGATATTTTTTGGAAAAAAAAAAATAGTTCAAGACTTTTTAAAAAGGTGAGATTTATAAAGCAATGACCTGAGTTCGTTTTACTCCGCTCAATAACTTGACCCGGTGCGGGCCTTGTATCTATGGCCTAGTTTTTATTGCAAGGGAGCTACCCCTTAAATTACGTAAGCTTTTTTACATGATTTTAGATCCTCCCTCCCCCCCTCACGTGGGTGATCGGAAAAATTTTCGAAAGCTCCCTCCCACCTCTCTAGCTATTTTGACATAGGATTGGTAATAACCACTTTGGTGGCCACATGGTCAAGGGGTCACTTCCAATAACTAGTCTGCCGTGACGGGAGATCGTGGCTCAATCAGAAAGGTGATATTTCCTAAATATTTTCCCACTCTCTCTCCATGCAATGGGGGTACACCCCCTTCTAAACTGAAACGTATTTATCCCAACACAGGCGTAATTTTTTTCATCCCAAAAAGGGAAATTAACCAAAGAAATGTACCCACATTTTCGGGGGAGAAAAGAAGGAAACATTGAATAAATTCCCCAAAATCCCTCTCGGGGATTTAAACCCCCCAAGAGAACGTTAGCTGGGGGGATGGTTTAAGATGATTTTTTTGCTCGGAGTATGATTGTATCTTGACGTTTTATTTCCCACGTTTGTCAATTTTTGTCGCCCCCCCCTTTAGGGTGGCACTACACTTCTTATCCTATCGTTTAGGAAAAGTTTGCTTGCGGCCTTGATGTTTCCGGTCAGCCACCCATCCAATTTTTTAAACAACCCAACCTGATGGCTGAAATTCCCAGTTTTTATAACTTTTAGCCACGTTATTTGGAGGTCTGAAAGCTAAAACACACCGCCAGAGGGGTAGGCAGGGCCTTAAAAGTGTTAAGAAGGCTGGGTGTAGGGAAACCCCTAAAGGGGATTTTTATTATAATAAAGTAAAAAAATGACGCGTGGGTAATATCGGAGACAGTTGGGATGTACTGCCCCAAAAAGTGAAAAAAACAAAATACATAGTATGTCTCTAGTTTCCCGGGTGAAAAGGCCAAAGGGAAGTTTCCCTCTTTTTGTTAATGCACACAGAAAAAAAAAAACCCAGCTGCCACTATAAAGTCGTTTTTGATATGCGCTCCATTACTTGCCCTATTTGGGGAAAAAATTGGCGGGAAAAGTCGAGCACAAAACAAATGATCCGAATGTTGGGATTTTTTCGGGTTTGTATTTTTGTTCGCGCTCGTTCGGGTGTTTTGGCTTGCTCTTTTTTGTTTGGAGTAAAATGTCAATTAAACCCCCCACCTTTAGGCGAATCATCCCTAAGAACCTGGGCCCAAACCCCCACATTTGGGAGTTAATAAATGTAGTTCTCATCTTCTCGCTTACTGGTTTTTTTTTCCTCAGGGCCCTCTCTATGGGCTTACTTATGTCTCGCTCAATTGAGATTGTTACTTTTGATTAAATATTTCAACAAAACCTTAATATTATTACGGATTATAAGTGCAAAAAAAATTTTTCCTTTATGTAGGGGGAGGAAAGAGAATGTAAAAAAAATTACCCACATTGGCCCTGAAGGGAAAGGGAAAACAATTTAAAAAAAAATCCACTCTCAAAAAACTCGACCGCTGACTCCCCCGTCACCGTAAAAACCGACCCAAAAATTTTGAACCCATACCAGCCCCGGGTGCGGAACTAAAATTGCAGTGCCGTAAATTTGTAAATGGGAGCAATGCATTATCAAACTCTTACGCATTTCGACTGCAAAACCGCCCCAGGGTTCTATGGTTTTAAAATTTTAAGATGTATATTCTTGGCCGTAAAAAGGATTTGAGGTTAGGTGGAAACCCGAGCCGAGTGTACTAAGGATGTTTTTCCCAAAATGGTTTCTTTTTTTTCCCCTTTCACGCAATTCAGGGAAAATTTCATCTAAATTTTCCCTCCCTATTTTTTTATCCCATTAGAGTTATTGAATGCCATAACCCGGTGGTACTAAGACGCGGTAAAATAAATAAATCGACAGTCTCGTATTCTCCATTCACTATGATTCTTGTTTCAGCGAAGTTGGTATAACAATGTGTTGATTTTAAAGATAAAAATTTTTCAGTTCACCCCTTTAAATGTGTAATCTTATTTTTAATAATGGCACTAGGGTGCAGCCCGATGGGCTTTTAGTGTACTCAATAAAAGAAAACTATATATTTTTTGGGGGAAATAAGGGGCTTAGCGGTACTAAGTGTTCTTAAGCGCTGAATTCAATAGTTAAAAAAAATATGTTTTTATGTTTTGGGAAGTTTTTCCCTTTAAAAAAACTTTTGTACCCCACATATTTTTTTAAAATTTTAAATTTTAAACCCAATTCTACCAGGTGTGACTCCAAAAAATTACTGTTAAAATTTAAAAAAAGTCTACCAACCATTATTTGCGGGAGGGGGTTAAGGAGGGGGGGCTTTGTTCACCAAACCACCCCAAAATTTTCCCCTAACCAAAATTCTAGGGCATAACTATTTTTTTCTTTTAAAACACTGGCTAAACGATCTTTTCCCCTTTAGAAAAGGAAGTTTTCTTACCTTGGGATGTTACCAATGTCAATTTATAATGGTACAACAAAAAGGAAACCAACCTGAAAGGGAGTGACTGGGGTTAGTTCCCTTATGGTGAAAACCCGTAAAAAAAGGGACATGTATAACCCCCTTAGGGTAAGACAGATTTTAAATATTTTCCCCCTAATAGCTTATACCCCACAGGGGCTGAGCAAGTCAGCAGGAAAGGGATGTGCGGTTTACAATCTGGGTGGATTTGGGTTTCAAAGGCAATGGCGACTGCTGGGGAGAGCGGGGGTGGGGCATGGTTGCAAAAACCCTTTTGGAGCAGTTTTTTTTTTGTTCGTATTTTTGGTACCTTTAAACAATGTAAAAAAACAAATTTTCCCCCAGTTTGTGGGCGGGCTTCCCTTTGGGCCCCCATTGAAATGGCGGACGGGCCCGGCTCATTGACGTTTTTTTTTCAGTAACCCCCTATCGATTTTAATAATTTTTTTTTTTTACCAAGAAGATCATAAGATAATCTTTAAAAAATTTTTAATTTATTTTTGGATGTTCCCCTTTCGTTATCATGTAAAAATGCAAAAATCGTTAATTTTATTTAAAAAATAAATATATCATACCTCAAACGGAATTACGACTTTGCGCGAATATTTGTTTAAGTTGCGCTAGTAAAAATAAGGAATTAATCGAGCTAAAAAAACAAAAATAAATTTTTGATTCCCATCTATTGTTAAAATGAAACCCCACCCTTTACATGATGATTAGGGGCCTTTCATGTGCGGCATCAGTCACCCTTTTGCGTTCACGTTAAGTAGTAAAAAGTGTAATTTTTAAAATCTTGCGTAGTGCGTACAGTAGACCTACATTAAAATTTAATTATCATTCCAGTGGTGAGGTAAAAAAACATTCAGATAACTTTAACGTTTGTTTTTTTTTGTAATGAGGTGGAAACCCAAAAACACTTAGGGCCTAAAGCAGAAAAAATTTAACGTCCAACATGATCAGAATGGCGTTAAGATTTTCAAAACGATTTTTTGAAAATTTTTTCACCCGAATCAACAAAAACCAATCATTATCGTTTCAAATTGCTTTTTGCAAATTTCATGCTAAAGAAGAAAAAAATTGGGAAAAAAAATCACTTACAAAAAAATGGTAGACGTATGAACAATGTAAGACGAAGATGGACCTTTTTTCCCCAAGGTTCTCGTTTTATCTTTGGGCCCGGGCAAATGTTTAAGGTATGGAGAAAATATACATGTGTATTTTTTGCAAAAAAAAAAAAAAAAAAAAAAAAAAACAAGAAGATAAATTGTTTATTTTATCTGAGCGTCCCGAAACCAGAAATTGCTAAAGTAGCTCAAAATAAAGCTGAAGGCGATTTGCAAAAAAAATTTTCTTTTTAAAACAGACTTTTGTTTTAGGCCGTAGCCCGGGGGGGGTTTTGGGGGTTTTAAACCCCCGTGAAATTTTAGGAACAAATATATATGGCTTTATTTATGTTCAAACAATATAAAATTAAAGCCAATTCAATTAGGGGGCTGGTTACCATAAAAAACAATTCAGGAGTTTTTGAGAATTAAATATTTAAAATTTTTGCCCTTTGGCATTTTGGGGGTTATTTTACTATAAAAAAAAAACATTCAGGAGCTTTAGAACTGTTTTTCATTTATAATTTTTTTTAGTTCAAACAATTGGGGGATGTGTCACCAAACCCCCCCCTGAAATTATGGCTGGCTACGGCTTTATTTGTTTTAACACCCTAAAAAAGACACCATAAGCCATGCCCTTTGGAAATTATAGTTACATTAGGAGAAATTCAGGAAACAATGTGGATGGCTTTCGCAAACAATTCCTCATTAACTTTTTATAATAATCATTAAATCAGTTATTAACCCAAATAGGGAGTGGAATTCGAAAATAAGGCTTTTGAACTAACTTATTTGACCAATCGAATGTTGACATTTCTGAAGTAGAGGGCATTTGTATTGAAAAAGGGAACTACAAGAGTCTTCTAATTGATAATTTTTGTGAAAAGGTATTATTTTCGCGTGGATCTAAATCACCTTTTGTTTTGATGAGTAAACATTCCTATGGAAAATGGCTGAAATAATTATAGAAGTAAATAATTTCCATAGAAACATTCAGCTAAGAGAATTAATATCCAAATACAAATTACGATCTGAAATTTGGGTGTCAGAGACGAAATTGTGGTAGAAAATAAATTAAACAACTTTGAGCTTCCACCATTGTGGGTCTTCTTCATGAATCACTTGTTTTCCAATGAGAAAACACTAAGTGATAACAAGTTACGTCACGTTAAATACATTTATCTTGACTTTTATTTTTCTGTTAAAGGCAGAGTATTCCCCATGTAGCCTTGGCATAGTCTTTTCATCATCTTACGCGATCAAAGCATCATAACAATGTTGTTAAAATCGGGTTTCGGGTAGATGAAGAGCTTTGGCGTAAAGTAATCGGGGAAATTCAATTTCACAATGTTCCAGTACAGCTAAGTTATAAAAGAATCCATCTCTCTTATCACATGGCACCATTGACAACAAAGATTTTGTGGAAGAAACTTGAGTGGCAATAATACAACACATGTAATGGAAATTTTCTTGTATCAAAAGCAATGACTTTAACCAGGTTGTAAATCTCCGAATAGTAAAAAATTGAGATGATTCGAAATCTAGACATTCGACATCCTACATCACTTTCTTGTCAATCTCTAAGGGGGTTCCACCATTTCGTAAACAGCACCCCCTTCTGATTTGTATGTGGAGATTCCTCCATCCCCAGATCTCTACAGACAATAGCAATTTTAAGTGGTTACGTATTGTAACTAAAACTGCTATTGTATTTAACACAAATAAATGAACTTGGACAAACTGCAGACGATGTCTGCTATATCTTTATATATATTCTCTTGCCATATGGGTAGTATTAGAGAAATTCCATGCACAACAGATGCTTTAAACTAAGATGCATTACGAGCATTTGCCCAAGCAAACATTAGGATTAATTTTGTCAGCCCTTTTTATGAGCCCAAAAATCTAGGATTTGGATACGAAGAAAAGATTTAAAGAACTTAGGTTGAGAAATTTCACCAGAAAAGCAATGCCCGATTACCTAATTCCACCATGTAAAATTTCAGGAAAAAAAATGTATGACATTTAGTTGCACTTGCAAAAAAACTGAAATTTTAAATTCCACTATGTGCTTGTTTTGCCGATGACTGTAAAAATGAATCAGTTTATGTCTCACTTGATTTATGGATATCATAATAATTTTTTTTTTTGAATAAAGTATATGGATGTAATTCTTTTACATCTTTACTGAACAATTCTTAGGTACTCATTCATTACTAACAGAGTTATTGTTTTCATTATTCAAAAAAAAAAGCAAATTCTCCAGTGAGAAATGCTTTGGCCCAAAATATCCGGTGGGAAGATTAAGATTATTTTAATACTCCCAACATGTAAAATTATTAATTAATGATGATGTGTGTTAGAAATGGTTTATAATGTTTATTTAAGTGATAACAGATTTAGTGAAGAAATGAGTAATTCCCTTGAAGGGTGAATCTAGTTTTACTAAGCTGATGATTTTTGAATTTTTACAGGACAA
>JBCFYV010003312.1:0-30170 GCA_039000515.1 Timema cristinae
AAAGAAACGATGAAAGTAGTGGTATTTCACCGTCGGCGGGCGTTAGCCCGTCTCCCACTTATGCTACACCTCTCATGTCTCCTTACAGTGCCAGACTAGAGTCAAGCTCAACAGGGTCTTCTTTCCCCGCTAATTTTCCCAAGCCCGTTCCCTTGGCAGTGGTTTCGCTAGAAAGTAGATAGGGACAGAAGGGAATCTCGTTAATCCATTCATGCGCGTCACTAATTAGATGACGAGGCATTTGGCTAAAACTAGAAGTGAAACCACTTCAACTTCCTCCTAATTTATATGGCCGCGGAGTCTCGGCTGCACACCCATTGGCAAGCGTTGATCCAGAGGATTACCAACATTTCTCCTCTTGATCCTTAATTTGTGAAAAGAATATTAAAGTCCCCTAGCGCCGGCCAACCACTGCCGGAACTCTTCTCGAGGGGGGGAAAATTAGCAAGCGGCCTCCCGTAGGAGATGGGTCTTAGCCATGCAAGCATGTTACCAGGGAAAGCCTCGTGGAGGCGCCCACTCGCAAAGCGAACCGCCGCCCTCCTGGTGAAGTTCCAGGTAGGACTCGCACCACCTTAGCTCTAATGTATAAAATAAGAGTAAAATAAAAGAAGTAAAAGAGATAATAATAAAAGAAAGAGATAAAAGGAAGGTAGAATAAAAGAACTGCACCCCTGTAAGGGGGAGGTGCATTAAAATACTAAAACTCCCAAAAGAGGAGGAATAAAAGAAGTCCTGTAAAGGGGGACATAATAAAACCAAGACATCCTGGACTTACAAGCAAATATAGCCAGCGATGCCCCGTAATAAAATACCTGGACTTACAAACAAATATAGCCAGAGATCAAAAAAATAAAAGAAAGAAGATAAGAATAAAAATCCGTCTGGTCTTACAAGCAAATATAGCCAGCACGGAATATTAAGGTGGTGCTGCCGGTACTAAAACAGCCTCCCGTCGTAATCCAAGAACGCATGGTATATCTCAATAGAGCTTCGAAGAGCAATCAGTGCCATTGTCTTTAGACAGCCTGGGTCTATGATCCCAGCTTCCTTAGACTTTCTATTGTGGGGAGTGGCATCGCTCCCCGCGTTCCCACCACGACCGGGAGAACTGCGCCGGGGCATATTGTTCCAAACTGCTCACTCAGTCTTGGAAGCAAGGGCGTATATTTATTTATCTTTTCAGCCCTAGCCCTTTGGAGGTACTCCCCATCTTCGTGGCGGACTGTGACGTCGACCACAAAGACCCTTCCCTGGCTTTTCACGACCAGGTCAGGTTTGAGTTTCCCCCCATTGGGACTCTCGACCTCCGGCTCCTTAGTGACCTCAACATCCTGTCCCTCTCTCAGGATGCGATCTTCGATGAGGTCTCTTATTTCGTTATGACGCCGTATCCTGGGCGCTTTCGTGTACGTACATTCGCCTAGAATGTGGGCCAGCGTCTCCCTACTGGCCCGACATTTCCGGCACAACAGGTCTTGTTGAGGAATGGCTCGATGCAGGCTAGACCTGTCCCCCCCAGTAATTGTACGTAACTGGAGGGCCGTAATAAACCTGCATGGCCGCAATAACGTGGGGTCTTTGAGAAAGGCATTCCCAACCTTATCGTTCTCAAGAGTCCGGACCGCTCTTCCCTGGGCTCTCTGCTCAGCCCAATTACTCAGCTCTTTTCTCCGGCAACTCTCTTTGTACTGTTTCAAGTCGTTAGCCGTGTAAGGATAAACAATTCTGATATTCCTAGCCATGTTCTTGAGCTGTACAACCATATCCATACTTCCATTGATTCCTCTGACTAATGGATCATCAGCCTCCAAGAGCTTAAGGCCCGCCCCTAGGGCCACTCTTGGCACCAGCTCAGCTAACCTTTGGCACCCCAAGCCCCCGTTTTTGTTGCTACAGTAAATTACTCCATTGGTAATCGAGCTAGGCAAGTGTAGCATTCTCTTTACCGAGTTCCTAACCACATCATCCACCATCTTCAACACATTTTGAGAGGGCATGGCCACCACTAATTGATATAAATAGTGCGGCACTATATAAGCATTGATAAGTTTAAGCTTCTGATGAGGCTTAAGAGGGGCATTTTCGACCCTCCCCAATACGTCCGTCAGGTTCTCTACCATTACCCGGGCATCGATCCCCGACCATAGCGAGAAACCGATGCCCAGATACCGTAACGCCTCATCAGCACTCACACACCGCAGGTCTACCCCCTGCACCTCAATCCTCGGGTTATACAACCCCCATGTATCCTTTAATACTCGTATGCCAAATACCGAACTCTTCGGCACCGATATACGCATCTTGAGGCTACCTAAGTATTCAATCGTTTTGTCCATAAGCATCTGCCCCTTGCCAATATCTTCAGCGAAGATAACTAAGTCATCGGCAAACGCCATACAGGATATATTCACATCACCCACTTTATATCCGGGGGTAGCCTCCAGCTCATCTATCAATCCGTCGAGCACCATATTAAATAATAGAGGTGACAGAGGGTCACCCTGCTTCACCCCACGCCTCAACAAGACCTCAACATCCCCCTTGGGGTGCCTAATAACCGTCCTAGTATTTGCGTACGCTACCGCCACCAAGCGCACAATCACGTTAGGCACACCATGCCTCCTCAACGCCGGCCCAATAGCTTCATGTGGAACCGTGTCAAAGGCTTTAGCTATATCTAGTTGGATCCCCACACCTCCACCAGCACTTTTCATGTGCCTGGTTATCTCAACGAGCAATCTAATATTATTGAAGCAGCCTTGCTCTGGTGTAAAGCCTTTTTGTCTGGGATTGAGCCGGACAAATTTCCTCAGCCTCTGATCGATTAGCCCCCAGAATACTCTGCTGATCACGGAGCTAATCGTCAGAGGCCTATAATTCGTAGCTTCTTTAGGATCCTTCCCTTCTTTTAAAATGAGGGTAGTCCTATTATCGCCCCATTTCGAAGGCACCAGGCCCCACAACAGCACTAAGTTGTATAATCCAGCCAGCAAATTATACAAGCTATTGCCGACTAATGCCGCTGGCTTAACGCCATCCGGCCCCGGTGCCGAGGACTTCTTTAACCTCTTTATCCTATCTTTGACTTCAACCATCGTGACAGGACACAAAATATCTGCCAGTTTAATGGGGCCTCTAACCGGCTCAGGCTCCACCAGCCTTACACCAGGACTCGTGCCCCACAACGCCCCGTAAAGCTCCGCTATATCCCCTCGATTGACCTCATCCAACCGGGGGGAGATATAGTCCACATTCGATCTTAGGCACTTAGCCAACAAACCCGGGTCCTTCTTAAACAAATCCTGTGTTCTAGCATATCTGTACTTCTTTAG
This sequence comes from Timema cristinae, assembly GCA_039000515.1. Lineage (NCBI taxonomy): Eukaryota > Metazoa > Arthropoda > Insecta > Phasmatodea > Timematidae > Timema > Timema cristinae. The sequence continues at coordinate 3,336 of JBCFYV010003312.1, forward strand.
TTTCCGCTGAGCATTCCTATTTCTGCTTTGCCGAGGCCCACTCTCTTCACCTGCCTGTTTAGGGGCAAACATTGGTAGAGTCTTATCATATAGGCTGTCCAGGGACTCCTGTAGAGGGGAGCCCTCGCCAACCTACTTATCTCCGCCAACAACTCATTTACCGTCTCAGCACTCTTCCATTTCCTATCACATCTTAGTCTGTCAACTCCGACCCGGATCTCATCCATCCATTCCAATAATCCCACATCTATTCCACCAAAATCATTACCCTCAGAGGTAATAATCTCTTGATCTTCTACCAATTGCACATCGACTGTCGAACCCTCAGCAGCTCTCACAACCAGCCTACTGAGGGGGACATCATCCATACTACTCCAAGTAGTATCACTCTCAAACAGTTTATCCTTAGAGGCAGCCCTCCCATCAGCCATAGCATTACTCGTGGAGGGTTCTTCATACCCCTCAGCTTCATCCTCTTCATCCTCATCATCCAGGATGTTCAACCTCCTTATAGGTCTACGCCGTAACTCTCTAATAATCGGCGACTCCACTGGATCCACCGGTTGAATAGAATTGCATACACAATTCAGTGCATCCCCACAAATACATCGAGAGGTAGCAACACGCCTCTTATAACTCGCCTCTCGCCTCTTGTCATTCACCTGCTTGGCGGTTTTATTGCCAAGGATCTCTGCCATCCTAGCGCCAATGCGCCTCTCACCTCTCAATGATATTTCAAGCCCAATCATTATCTTTATCTCTTAAGCAAGTGTGCTCAAGTCTCCCGGGCGGGAGGGGGGTGTATAGAGCACTTACTTTAAGAGATTGTCTTAATCATTATAATGATCGGCATGCTGATTGGGAAGTCATGTTGATGTGCAAGAAGTGTGATAAGACATATAAGAATAAACAAGGCATTTTATGTCATGTGGTGAAGTGCCCTGGCAGGAAGCCGGAGGGCGAATTTAAGTGTGTGAGGTGTGGTGAGAATTTTGCATCGAAAATGGGGCTATCGCAGCATGAAAGACATAGACATCCGATTGCTCGAAATGAGATGCGGTTGGCTCAGACTACAGAAGCCCGGGGGGTGGCTCCCTTACCTAGTGGTTCCGGGAAAGTGTTCTCAGAAGAAGAGATAAAGATAATGATTGGGCTTGAAATATCATTGAGAGGTGAGAGGCGCATTGGCGCTAGGATGGCAGAGATCCTTGGCAATAAAACCGCCAAGCAGGTGAATGACAAGAGGCGAGAGGCGAGTTATAAGAGGCGTGTTGCTACCTCTCGATGTATTTGTGGGGATGCACTGAATTGTGTATGCAATTCTATTCAACCGGTGGATCCAGTGGAGTCGCCGATTATTAGAGAGTTACGGCGTAGACCTATAAGGAGGTTGAACATCCTGGATGATGAGGATGAAGAGGATGAAGCTGAGGGGTATGAAGAACCCTCCACGAGTAATGCTATGGCTGATGGGAGGGCTGCCTCTAAGGATAAACTGTTTGAGAGTGATACTACTTGGAGTAGTATGGATGATGTCCCCCTCAGTAGGCTGGTTGTGAGAGCTGCTGAGGGTTCGACAGTCGATGTGCAATTGGTAGAAGATCAAGAGATTATTACCTCTGAGGGTAATGATTTTGGTGGAATAGATGTGGGATTATTGGAATGGATGGATGAGATCCGGGTCGGAGTTGACAGACTAAGATGTGATAGGAAATGGAAGAGTGCTGAGACGGTAAATGAGTTGTTGGCGGAGATAAGTAGGTTGGCGAGGGCTCCCCCTCTACAGGAGTCCCTGGACAGCCTATATGATAAGACTCTACCAATGTTTGCCCCTAAACAGGCAGGTGAAGAGAGTGGGCCTCGGCAAAGCAGAAATAGGAATGCTCAGCGGAAACTAAAGAAGTACAGATATGCTAGAACACAGGATTTGTTTAAGAAGGACCCGGGTTTGTTGGCTAAGTGCCTAAGATCGAATGTGGACTATATCTCCCCCGGTTGGATGAGGTCAATCGAGGGGATATAGCGGAGCTTTACGGGGCGTTGTGGGGCACGAGTCCTGGTGTAAGGCTGGTGGAGCCTGAGCCGGTTAGAGGCCCCATTAAACTGGCAGATATTTTGTGTCCTGTCACGATGGTTGAAGTCAAAGATAGGATAAAGAGGTTAAAGAAGTCCTCGGCACCGGGGCCGGATGGCGTTAAGCCAGCGGCATTAGTCGGCAATAGCTTGTATAATTTGCTGGCTGGATTATACAACTTAGTGCTGTTGTGGGGCCTGGTGCCTTCGAAATGGGGCGATAATAGGACTACCCTCATTTTAAAAGAAGGGAAGGATCCTAAAGAAGCTACGAATTATAGGCCTCTGACGATTAGCTCCGTGATCAGCAGAGTATTCTGGGGGCTAATCGATCAGAGGCTGAGGAAATTTGTCCGGCTCAATCCCAGACAAAAAGGCTTTACACCAGAGCAAGGCTGCTTCAATAATATTAGATTGCTCGTTGAGATAACCAGGCACATGAAAAGTGCTGGTGGAGGTGTGGGGATCCAACTAGATATAGCTAAAGCCTTTGACACGGTTCCACATGAAGCTATTGGGCCGGCGTTGAGGAGGCATGGTGTGCCTAACGTGATTGTGCGCTTGGTGGCGGTAGCGTACGCAAATACTAGGACGGTTATTAGGCACCCCAAGGGGGATGTTGAGGTCTTGTTGAGGCGTGGGGTGAAGCAGGGTGACCCTCTGTCACCTCTATTATTTAATATGGTGCTCGACGGATTGATAGATGAGCTGGAGGCTACCCCCGGATATAAAGTGGGTGATGTGAATATATCCTGTATGGCGTTTGCCGATGACTTAGTTATCTTCGCTGAAGATATTGGCAAGGGGCAGATGCTTATGGACAAAACGATTGAATACTTAGGTAGCCTCAAGATGCGTATATCGGTGCCGAAGAGTTCGGTATTTGGCATACGAGTATTAAAGGATACATGGGGGTTGTATAACCCGAGGATTGAGGTGCAGGGGGTAGACCTGCGGTGTGTGAGTGCTGATGAGGCGTTACGGTATCTGGGCATCGGTTTCTCGCTATGGTCGGGGATCGATGCCCGGGTAATGGTAGAGAACCTGACGGACGTATTGGGGAGGGTCGAAAATGCCCCTCTTAAGCCTCATCAGAAGCTTAAACTTATCAATGCTTATATAGTGCCGCACTATTTATATCAATTAGTGGTGGCCATGCCCTCTCAAAATGTGTTGAAGATGGTGGATGATGTGGTTAGGAACTCGGTAAAGAGAATGCTACACTTGCCTAGCTCGATTACCAATGGAGTAATTTACTGTAGCAACAAAAACGGGGGCTTGGGGTGCCAAAGGTTAGCTGAGCTGGTGCCAAGAGTGGCCCTAGGGGCGGGCCTTAAGCTCTTGGAGGCTGATGATCCATTAGTCAGAGGAATCAATGGAAGTATGGATATGGTTGTACAGCTCAAGAACATGGCTAGGAATATCAGAATTGTTTATCCTTACACGGCTAACGACTTGAAACAGTACAAAGAGAGTTGCCGGAGAAAAGAGCTGAGTAATTGGGCTGAGCAGAGAGCCCAGGGAAGAGCGGTCCGGACTCTTGAGAACGATAAGGTTGGGAATGCCTTTCTCAAAGACCCCACGTTATTGCGGCCATGCAGGTTTATTACGGCCCTCCAGTTACGTACAAATACTGGGGGGGACAGGTCTAGCCTGCATCGAGCCATTCCTCAACAAGACCTGTTGTGCCGGAAATGTCGGGCCAGTAGGGAGACGCTGGCCCACATTCTAGGCGAATGTACGTACACGAAAGCGCCCAGGATACGGCGTCATAACGAAATAAGAGACCTCATCGAAGATCGCATCCTGAGAGAGGGACAGGATGTTGAGGTCACTAAGGAGCCGGAGGTCGAGAGTCCCAATGGGGGGAAACTCAAACCTGACCTGGTCGTGAAAAGCCAGGGAAGGGTCTTTGTGGTCGACGTCACAGTCCGCCACGAAGATGGGGAGTACCTCCAAAGGGCTAGGGCTGAAAAGATAAATAAATATACGCCCTTGCTTCCAAGACTGAGTGAGCAGTTTGGAACAATATGCCCCGGCGCAGTTCTCCCGGTCGTGGTGGGAACGCGGGGAGCGATGCCACTCCCCACAATAGAAAGTCTAAGGAAGCTGGGGATCATAGACCCAGGCTGTCTAAAGACAATGGCACTGATTGCTCTTCGAAGCTCTATTGAGATATACCATGCGTTCTTGGATTACGACGGGAGGCTGTTTTAGTACCGGCAGCACCACCTTAATATTCCGTGCTGGCTATATTTGCTTGTAAGACCAGACGGATTTTTATTCTTATCTTCTTTCTTTTATTTTTTTGATCTCTGGCTATATTTGTTTGTAAGTCCAGGTATTTTATTACGGGGCATCGCTGGCTATATTTGCTTGTAAGTCCAGGATGTCTTGGTTTTATTATGTCCCCCTTTACAGGACTTCTTTTATTCCTCCTCTTTTGGGAGTTTTAGTATTTTAATGCACCTCCCCTTACAGGGGTGCAGTTCTTTTATTCTACCTTCCTTTTATCTCTTTCTTTTATTATTATCTCTTTTACTTCTTTTATTTTACTCTTATTTTATACATTAGAGCTAAGGTGGTGCGAGTCCTACCTGGAACTTCACCAGGAGGGCGGCGGTTCGCTTTGCGAGTGGGCGCCTCCACGAGGCTTTCCCTGGTAACATGCTTGCATGGCTAAGACCCATCTCCTACGGAGGCCGCTTGCTAATTTTCCCCCCCTCGAGAAGAGTTCCGGCAGTGGTTGGCCGGCGCTAGGGGACTTTAATATTCTTTTCACAAATTAAGGATCAAGAGGAGAAATGTTGGTAATCCTCTGGATCAACGCTTGCCAATGGGTGTGCAGCCGAGACTCCGCGGCCATATAAATTAGGAGGAAGTTGAAGTGGTTTCACTTCTAGTTTTAGCCAAATGCCTCGTCATCTAATTAGTGACGCGCATGAATGGATTAACGAGATTCCCTTCTGTCCCTATCTACTAACTCTGCCTGTTCCCTGAGCTGGGCGGGCTGACGTGGGGAGCCGTAAGGCGAACCGCGGAGGTCTGTCGAGTAAAGGAAGAGCAGCCGGTCGTAAGCCCGGATAAAAGAGGAACGTTGGGAGGGTCTGGTCAACCCAACCGTAAAAGAGAATGCACGGACATGGTCCGAAAATCTAAGGGGCACCCCTCGATAGGGGAAGGCTAACGGAGTCTGGTCAGCTCCGAGGCCAAAACACGGACCTGCTGGTGAATATGGCAACCCTAGTCCACCAGTATACCAGGGTTGGGAGGATGTGGTCGGTCCTCCTGTCAAAACGAGACTTGCTGGCGAATAAGGCAACCCTAGCCCACCAGTACACCAGGGTTAGGAGGACCTGGTCAGTCCTCCCGGAAAAATCGGACTCCGGCAGTTGGAAGAAGGAAGGGGGATGGGACGAGCACGGGTATTGCTGAAGTTGGCCCGCGGGAAGCTGTGGCGGGGGCTCAATAGAGCGCCCGTCGTGGCTGATCGCGTGATCGGCACAACCCTCCTGGGGGTAACTCTGGGTGGGCGAGGCTAACGTGGTCCAGACCGCCGAAACTCTGTGAGGACGGGCCCATTACCTGAATAAGTGTGGGTCCTTTGCGTAACTGTGTCCTCACGGGGAAGTAGGGGGCGAAGGGCGGGAGGTGCATCCGCCTTCCCCGAAAGTCGGCGACGGCATGCTCGGAGGAGACCCTGAAACCGGACGACGACCAGCTGCTGAAGGGGACATCCTGGGTATAAGTCTAGGTTAGGGCCACGGCTCTAACCAGGGCGAAAGCTCGGGGAAACCCAGACCGGTAGAAAGACCCCTTGGCTAAGTGTGTTATGCTGGTGGGGACCGGTCAAACTTAGCACACCATCCATGCCAGAGGGGGCGGTCCGATGCAAGAGACGGCCCCCCAAACCCAATTGCTTTTTACTGTTAACATGGATACGACTCAGGTTATATCGATTTGCAGTGATACAATGGACCAAAGTGAGAATACGAGAGATGAGCGGAGTGAGGAAGGGGCCATGGGACTTGGCAAAGAATGGAAGGTGGCTAAAGTACGGATGCGGAGGACGGATAGGATAGAGGAGAGGTCGAGTGACCGGGTAGGGAGCCCTAGTGGGGGCGGAGGAGACTCCACCGGAAGTGAGACGGGGAGTGAGAGGTTTGAGTCCGGAAAGCGGAAGAATAAGAATGACGGAGTGAGCAAGAGAGGTGGAGCAGGGGTGAAGAGAAGGAAAGAGCCGGGGAGTAGTGAGGGAGAGGTGGAGGAGTCGGAGGGCGAGAGGAGGCGGAGGCTTGACGGGTACCTGAGAGAGGTGGAGCGCTTCATGTCCAACATGAAGGGCAGGCCACTCACGGGTTCCGGCATGCAGAGGATCTCTACGGCAATAAGAGAGATGAGAGAGATAGCCCTAGAGGCTATGGAGGAAACGGTCAAGCTGAGGGGCAAGCTTGAGGAGAGAGAGGAGGTTGTGAAGGGCGTGGAGGAAAGGATCTGTCGGAGGCTGGCTGCGAGCAACGGGGCACAGGCAGAACGGCCCCCGGTTGCTCCAGCTTGGGGAAGAGAAGGGAGGACTTCCCGCCCCTCTCGACAGGGGCCAAGTGGAGGCCACAAGAGAACGTGGTGTACGTGAGGGCGGAGGGAACGGCCAAGGAGGGCAAAGAGGTAAGGAAAGTCATGAAGGATGCGGTGACCCCAGGGGCGATGGGGCTAAAGGTGAGAAATGTGAGGAACACCAAGGAGGGTGTAGTTGTCGTGGTGAGCGACAAGGATCAGGCGGAGAGCCTGATCAACAGCCAGAGGCTGAAAGAGAAGGGCCTGGTGGCAGAAAGGTTCGGAAAGAAAAGGCCTAAGGTCATGGTGTACGATGTACCCATGGAAGGGACAAAAGAGGCGGTGATCGGAGAGATTCACCACCTGAACATGGAAGGTTCGGGGGTGACGGTGGAGGAATTCCGTGAGGAGTTCAAGTTGGTCCGTGAGGTGCGGAGCAGGAGAGGCGAAGAGAGGTGCCACTGGGTACTGGAGGTGAGCCCGAGGGTGAGAAATCACCTAATGAAGGCCGGTCGGGTGTACATTGGGTGGCTCTGCTGCAGAGTGAAGGACTACTCTGAGGTCGTTAGGTGCTTTAAGTGCCAGGGCTACGGCCATATGGGTAGGAGCTGCGGCAGGGACATCGCATGTAGGCGGTGTGGTGGAAAGCACGATGTCTCGAGGTGCAAAGAGACAAAGATAAGGTGTGTAAATTGCACGAGGGCAGGAAGGAAGGACGGGCACGGTGTGGAGGACAAGAAATGTCCTACCTATGAGAACGCGCTACGTATAGCGATGAGAAAGGTCGATTATGGCCTATAAGGTAGGACAGGTGAATGTGGGCCGGTCAAAGGTGGCGATGGCAGAGCTGGAGGGTGTGGCGAGAAGGAGGGATCTGGATGTCCTACTGATACAGGAGCCGTACAGTATAGGCGGTGTGGTGAGATTTCCCGGTGGCAGAGCATTCTATGAAAGGAAAGAGGGAGAGGAGACGTGGGCCGCAGTAGTAATACTGAAGGCGGATCTGCCGGCCATAAAGTTGAGTAACTGGTCGGACAACAAAAGGGCGGTGGTTAAAGTGGGAGCCCAAGGGGACCTGGTACTGGCGTCCTGCTACTTTAAGTATAACGAGGTGATCGGAGATCATATAGGGAGACTTGAAATGGCTGTTAGAGGTCTGGCAGGAGAGAGGTTGGTGATCGGAGCAGACGCTAATGCCAGGTCCATGTTGTGGTACGATCGGTTGCTTGACGAGGCCGGAGAGGCAGTGGAGGATTTCATTCTCGCCAATGATCTAACAGTGGTGAATACGGATGGTGAAGAACCAACTTATGAGAGTGTGAGAGGCGCAAGGGCGAACCTTGACGTAACGTTGGCCTCTAGAAATGTGAATACGGTAGAGTGGAGGGTGATCGGCGGCGAGGTGGAATCCGACCACAAGTTGATAGTATTCGGAGTTGAAACGGAAGTGGTGAGAGATGAGAGGAGAGGGGTGGCTCCCGAACCTAGATTCGATATAAAGAATGCCGACTGGGAAAGGTACCGTGCGGCTCTTGTAGCGGAGGATATGGGAAGGATCAGAGAGATGGACGGAGCGGAGGCTAAGGCGAGGGAGTTGGAGAGGAGCATGATGAGGGCATGCGGAGTGAGTATCCCAAGAGGTAACGGTCAGAGGTTGAGGAGCTGGTGGACGGGGGAGCTCACCAGGCTCAAGAGAGAGAAAAACCGAAAGATGGCACAGTGGAAACGGTTAAGAAACGAGGGAGGGGGCCCTCAGGAAGTTGAAGGGAGGAGAAGGGTCTACATTGTGGCCAGGAATGAGTACACGAGAAAGGTGAGGAAGGAAAAGTGGCTGGCATGGGAGCGGCTGGTAGAGGCTGAGACGGATGACCCATGGGGGAAGGTGTACAGGATCGTTCTGGGTAAGAGCAAGCTGAACCTGATGTTTAGTTGCCTAGAGAAAGAGGGTGGAGGGTTCACCACCAGTGTGGCGGAGACCGTGGAGCTCATGCTCGACGGATTACTCCCAGATGATAACAGAAACGGGGAGGTACAGGCACACGAAGACGTCAGGAACGGCTCAGCTGTACCCAGTAACGGGAATGATATGCAGCCCTTCACGGAGTTGGAGGTCGAGAGAGCGGTGAGAAAGATGAGGAATAGGAGAGCACCCGGAATAGATGGGGTGAAGGCTGAGATGGTCAAGAATGGGCTTGACGCATGCAATGAATCGATTACGGATACCATGAATGAGATGCTAAGGACGGGAAAGTTTCCGGACAGGTGGAAACGAGGGGTGCTAAAGGTATTCCTAAAGAGCGATGATAAGAACCCGAGCAAACTGAAGTCGTATAGGCCGGTAACTTTGCTTCCGGTGCTCGGAAAGGTGGCGGAACGGTTGATGGCGGAGAGGCTGAATGGCTTTCTCAGCGGTGTGGGCTTCTTTAGCGAGAGACAGTACGGCTTCAGGAAGGGACTAGGCACGGTAGATGCCATAATGAGAATGCAGAGAGAAGTGAGCGAGAGCGAGGAGAAATATGTCCTCGGGGTGTTCCTGGACATCTCGGGGGCATTCGATAATGCGTGGTGGCCCAAGATACTAGATGTATTGAGGGAGGTGGATTGCCCTAGGAACCTGTGGAGGCTCGTGGAGGACTACTTCACCAACAGGAAGGTGAGTCTAGAAATAGACGGGGTTGTGAAAGAGAAGACACCCACGAAGGGTTGTCCGCAAGGTTCGGTGTTGGGACCGCTGTTGTGGAATGTGGTCTTCAACGAGTTTCTAACGGGGGACTACGGGGACGGAGTGAGCATGACGGCATACGCAGATGACGCGTTAATGCTAGTAAGGGCCAGAAACCGTGTTGAACTAGAGGCCAGAGCGGAAAGAGCGGTAAACAGAGTCCTGGAATGGGGAAGGAGTGTTAAGCTGGTCTTCTCGAGAGAGAAGACGGTGATGATGCTACTGAAGGGCAGACTGCTGAGGAAGCCTGGCCTACGGATGGACGGTAGAGTGGTGAGCTATGTGGTGAGAGTGAAGTACCTGGGAGTGTGGATCGATGAGTATGTGAGGTTTCGAAGTCACGTGATGGAGACGTGTGATAAGGTAAAGAAGGTCTTCATGAAGCTGGCGAGGGTGGTGAAGGCAAACAAAGGATTCAGCAGTAATACCCTAAGGACGATCTATAAGGGTATAGTGGAGGCAGTGATGACATACGGTTGTGAGTGCTGGGGTGAAGGAGCGAGCAGAGGAGTGAAGAGGACACTGCTGATGAGGACGCAGAGGAAGCTCCTACTGGTGGTAGCCAGGGCATACAGGACGGTATCGCAGGATGCGATGCCCGTCCTGGTAGGAGTGCTACCAGTGGATCTTTTGATTAAAGAAAGGATGAGGCTAAGAGAGGACAAAGAGGCAGGTGTGAGAAAGAGCTTAAGCAAAGTAAACCGGAGGGCGGAGGTGATGACGGAGTGGCAAAGGAGATGGGATACATCCGGAAAGGGCAGAGAGACGTACGGGTACTTCCCCGACGTAAAGGAAAGGATGAAACGGAAGTGGCTGAGGCTGGATCACTACACCACCCAGGCGCTAAGCGGTCATGGAGACTTTAATGAGAAGCTCAGGTACTTCGCTCTGAGAGAGAATGGAAACTGCCTGACGTGTAACGTGAGTGATGATGCATGGCATTCGACTTCGGAATGCGCAAGGTTCGGAGACGTGAGGAGAGAAACGTTTGGGGTCCTAGCAACTCATGAAATGGTGTGGGAGAGAAGGAACATGGTCGCGAGGCGAGATGTTTTTGAAGCATTTAAAAGAATGGCGATTGCGATTGGAAAGAGAAAGGAGAATGAGAGGAGAGGGTAGCGGCCCGACACGGATCCCTCGCCGGGGATCATGGTGCTTGGGCCTCATAGGACGGAGAGATGGAAAGGGAGATCGGAAAGAAGGTGCGAGGCCCGGTGCTGGAACCTTCGGGTGACTGGTATCTGGGCCGAAATGAATGGGAGGCGGTTCGAACACCGGGGTGGGTACCTCCTCGTGGTCCCGCTGGGCAACGGAGGGAGGGCGAAACACCGGGCTTGCTCGGTGTGAGTCGTCTCTACGGCTAAACCCCACCTCCCCCTCGTGGTGACACCCACTGCATGGGGGACCTCCAACTCCTGTACACAGGTGGATAGTGTATGGGGGGGTTTTCCCAGACCTATGTTCCCTCGGGGGTGGTTTACGTCGCGAAAAGCGCGAAGCTTATGTGCGATGGAAGCTGGTGAGGTCCCTTTTGGGGGGTAGCTCAGGATTATCACTGTCCCTATCTACTAACTCTGCCTGTTCCCTGAGCTGGGCGGGCTGACGTGGGGAGCCGTAAGGCGAACCGCGGAGGTCTGTCGAGTAAAGGAAGAGCAGCCGGTCGTAAGCCCGGATAAAAGAGGAACGTTGGGAGGGTCTGGTCAACCCAACCGTAAAAGAGAATGCACGGACATGGTCCGAAAATCTAAGGGGCACCCCTCGATAGGGGAAGGCTAACGGAGTCTGGTCAGCTCCGAGGCCAAAACACGGGACCTGCTGGTGAATATGGCAACCCTAGTCCACCAGTATACCAGGGTTGGGAGGATGTGGTCGGTCCTCCTGTCAAAACGAGACTTGCTGGCGAATAAGGCAACCCTAGCCCACCAGTACACCAGGGTTAGGAGGACCTGGTCAGTCCTCCCGGAAAAATCGGACTCCGGCAGTTGGAAGAAGGAAGGGGGATGGGACGAGCACGGGTATTGCTGAAGTTGGCCCGCGGGAAGCTGTGGCGGGGGCTCAATAGAGCGCCCGTCGTGGCTGATCGCGTGATCGGCACAACCCTCCTGGGGGTAACTCTGGGTGGGCGAGGCTAACGTGGTCCAGACCGCCGAAACTCTGTGAGGACGGGCCCATTACCTGAATAAGTGTGGGTCCTTTGCGTAACTGTGTCCTCACGGGGAAGTAGGGGGCGAAGGGCGGGAGGTGCATCCGCCTTCCCCGAAAGTCGGCGACGGCATGCTCGGAGGAGACCCTGAAACCGGACGACGACCAGCTGCTGAAGGGGACATCCTGGGTATAAGTCTAGGTTAGGGCCACGGCTCTAACCAGGGCGAAAGCTCGGGGAAACCCAGACCGGTAGAAAAACCCCTTGGCTAAGTGTGTTATGCTGGTGGGGACCGGTCAAACTTAGCACACCATCCATGCCAGAGGGGCGGTCCGATGCAAGAGACGGCCCCCCAAACCCAATTGCTTTTTACTGTTAACATGGATACGACTCAGGTTATATCGATTTGCAGTGATACAATGGACCAAAGTGAGAATACGAGAGATGAGCGGAGTGAGGAAGGGGCCATGGGACTTGGCAAAGAATGGAAGGTGGCTAAAGTACGGATGCGGAGGACGGATAGGATAGAGGAGAGGTCGAGTGACCGGGTAGGGAGCCCTAGTGGGGGCGGAGGAGACTCCACCGGAAGTGAGACGGGGAGTGAGAGGTTTGAGTCCGGAAAGCGGAAGAATAAGAATGACGGAGTGAGCAAGAGAGGTGGAGCAGGGGTGAAGAGAAGGAAAGAGCCGGGGAGTAGTGAGGGAGAGGTGGAGGAGTCGGAGGGCGAGAGGAGGCGGAGGCTTGACGGGTACCTGAGAGAGGTGGAGCGCTTCATGTCCAACATGAAGGGCAGGCCACTCACGGGTTCCGGCATGCAGAGGATCTCTACGGCAATAAGAGAGATGAGAGAGATAGCCCTAGAGGCTATGGAGGAAACGGTCAAGCTGAGGGGCAAGCTTGAGGAGAGAGAGGAGGTTGTGAAGGGCGTGGAGGAAAGGATCTGTCGGAGGCTGGCTGCGAGCAACGGGGCACAGGCAGAACGGCCCCGGTTGCTCCAGCTTGGGGGAAGAGAAGGGAGGACTTCCCGCCCCTCTCGACAGGGGCCAAGTGGAGGCCACAAGAGAACGTGGTGTACGTGAGGGCGGAGGGAACGGCCAAGGAGGGCAAAGAGGTAAGGAAAGTCATGAAGGATGCGGTGACCCCAGGGGCGATGGGCTAAAGGTGAGAAATGTGAGGAACACCAAGGAGGGTGTAGTTGTCGTGGTGAGCGACAAGGATCAGGCGGAGAGCCTGATCAACAGCCAGAGGCTGAAAGAGAAGGGCCTGGTGGCAGAAAGGTTCGGAAAGAAAAGGCCTAAGGTCATGGTGTACGATGTACCCATGGAAGGGACAAAAGAGGCGGTGATCGGAGAGATTCACCACCTGAACATGGAAGGTTCGGGGGTGACGGTGGAGGAATTCCGTGAGGAGTTCAAGTTGGTCCGTGAGGTGCGGAGCAGGAGAGGCGAAGAGAGGTGCCACTGGGTACTGGAGGTGAGCCCGAGGGTGAGAAATCACCTAATGAAGGCCGGTCGGGTGTACATTGGGTGGCTCTGCTGCAGAGTGAAGGACTACTCTGAGGTCGTTAGGTGCTTTAAGTGCCAGGGCTACGGCCATATGGGTAGGAGCTGCGGCAGGGACATCGCATGTAGGCGGTGTGGTGGAAAGCACGATGTCTCGAGGTGCAAAGAGACAAAGATAAGGTGTGTAAATTGCACGAGGGCAGGAAGGAAGGACGGGCACGGTGTGGAGGACAAGAAATGTCCTACCTATGAGAACGCGCTACGCATAGCGATGAGAAAGGTCGATTATGGCCTATAAGGTAGGACAGGTGAATGTGGGCCGGTCAAAGGTGGCGATGGCAGAGCTGGAGGGTGTGGCGAGAAGGAGGGATCTGGATATCCTACTGATACAGGAGCCGTACAGTATAGGCGGTGTGGTGAGATTTCCCGGTGGCAGAGCATTCTATGAAAGGAAAGAGGGAGAGGAGACGTGGGCCGCAGTAGTAATACTGAAGGCGGATCTGCCGGCCATAAAGTTGAGTAACTGGTCGGACAACAAAAGGGCGGTGGTTAAAGTGGGAGCCCAAGGGGACCTGGTACTGGCGTCCTGCTACTTTAAGTATAACGAGGTGATCGGAGATCATATAGGGAGACTTGAAATGGCTGTTAGAGGTCTGGCAGGAGAGAGGTTGGTGATCGGAGCAGACGCTAATGCCAGGTCCATGTTGTGGTACGATCGGTTGCTTGACGAGGCCGGAGAGGCAGTGGAGGATTTCATTCTCGCCAATGATCTAACAGTGGTGAATACGGATGGTGAAGAACCAACTTATGAGAGTGTGAGAGGCGCAAGGGCGAACCTTGACGTAACGTTGGCCTCTAGAAATGTGAATACGGTAGAGTGGAGGGTGATCGGCGGCGAGGTGGAATCCGACCACAAGTTGATAGTATTCGGAGTCGAAACGGAAGTGGTGAGAGATGAGAGGAGAGGGGTGGCTCCCGAACCTAGATTCGATATAAAGAATGCCGACTGGGAAAGGTACCGTGCGGCTCTTGTAGCGGAGGATATGGGAAGGATCAGAGAGATGGACGGAGCGGAGGCTAAGGCGAGGGAGTTGGAGAGGAGCATGATGAGGGCATGCGGAGTGAGTATCCCAAGAGGTAACGGTCAGAGGTTGAGGAGCTGGTGGACGGGGGAGCTCACCAGGCTCAAGAGAGAGAAAAACCGAAAGATGGCACAGTGGAAACGGTTAAGAAACGAGGGAGGGGGCCCTCAGGAAGTTGAAGGGAGGAGAAGGGTCTACATTGTGGCCAGGAATGAGTACACGAGAAAGGTGAGGAAGGAAAAGTGGCTGGCATGGGAGCGGCTGGTAGAGGCTGAGACGGATGACCCATGGGGGAAGGTGTACAGGATCGTTCTGGGTAAGAGCAAGCTGAACCTGATGTTTAGTTGCCTAGAGAAAGAGGGTGGAGGGTTCACCACCAGTGTGGCGGAGACCGTGGAGCTCATGCTCGACGGATTACTCCCAGATGATAACAGAAACGGGGAGGTACAGGCACACGAAGACGTCAGGAACGGCTCAGCTGTACCCAGTAACGGGAATGATATGCAGCCCTTCACGGAGTTGGAGGTCGAGAGAGCGGTGAGAAAGATGAGGAATAGGAGAGCACCCGGAATAGATGGGGTGAAGGCTGAGATGGTCAAGAATGGGCTTGACGCATGCAATGAATCGATTACGGATACCATGAATGAGATGCTAAGGACGGGAAAGTTTCCGGACAGGTGGAAACGAGGGGTGCTAAAGGTATTCCTAAAGAGCGATGATAAGAACCCGAGCAAACTGAAGTCGTATAGGCCGGTAACTTTGCTTCCGGTGCTCGGAAAGGTGGCGGAACGGTTGATGGCGGAGAGGCTGAATGGCTTTCTCAGCGGTGTGGGCTTCTTTAGCGAGAGACAGTACGGCTTCAGGAAGGGACTAGGCACGGTAGATGCCATAATGAGAATGCAGAGAGAAGTGAGCGAGAGCGAGGAGAAATATGTCCTCGGGGTGTTCCTGGACATCTCGGGGGCATTCGATAATGCGTGGTGGCCCAAGATACTAGATGTATTGAGGGAGGTGGATTGCCCTAGGAACCTGTGGAGGCTCGTGGAGGACTACTTCACCAACAGGAAGGTGAGTCTAGAAATAGACGGGGTTGTGAAAGAGAAGACACCCACGAAGGGCTGTCCGCAAGGTTCGGTGTTGGGACCGCTGTTGTGGAATGTGGTCTTCAACGAGTTTCTAACGGGGGACTACGGGGACGGAGTGAGCATGACGGCATACGCAGATGACGCGTTGATGCTAGTAAGGGCCAGAAACCGTGTTGAACTAGAGGCCAGAGCGGAAAGAGCGGTAAACAGAGTCCTGGAATGGGGAAGGAGTGTTAAGCTGGTCTTCTCGAGAGAGAAGACGGTGATGATGCTACTGAAGGGCGGACTGCTGAGGAAGCCTGGCCTACGGATGGACGGTAGAGTGGTGAGCTATGTGGCGAGAGTGAAGTACCTGGGAGTGTGGATCGATGAGTATGTGAGGTTTCGAAGTCACGTGATGGAGACGTGTGATAAGGTAAAGAAGGTCTTCATGAAGCTGGCGAGGGTGGTGAAGGCAAACAAAGGATTCAGCAGTGATACCCTAAAGACGATCTATAAGGGTATAGTGGAGGCAGTGATGACATACGGTTGTGAGTGCTGGGGTGAAGGAGCGAGCAGAGGAGTGAAGAGGACACTGCTGATGAGGACGCAGAGGAAGCTCCTACTGGTGGTAGCCAGGGCATACAGGACGGTATCGCAGGATGCGATGCCCGTCCTGGTAGGAGTGCTACCAGTGGATCTCTTGATTAAAGAAAGGATGAGGCTAAGAGAGGACAAAGAGGCAGGTGTGAGAAAGAGTTTAAGCAAAGTAAACCGGAGGACGGAGGTGATGACGGAGTGGCAAAGGAGATGGGATACATCCGGAAAGGGCAGAGAGACGTACGGGTACTTCCCCGACGTAAAGGAAAGGATGAAACGGAAGTGGCTGAGGCTGGATCACTACACCACCCAGGCGCTAAGCGGTCATGGAGACTTTAATGAGAAGCTCAGGTACTTCGCTCTGAGAGAGAATGGAAACTGCCTGACGTGTAACGTGAGTGATGATGCATGGCATTCGACTTCGGAATGCGCAAGGTTCGGAGACGTGAGGAGAGAAACGTTTGGGGTCCTAGCAACTCATGAAATGGTGTGGGAGAGAAGGAACATGGTCGCGAGGCGAGATGTTTTTGAAGCATTTAAAAGAATGGCGATTGCGATTGGAAAGAGAAAGGAGAATGAGAGGAGAGGGTAGCGGCCCGACACGGATCCCTCGCCGGGGATCATAGTGCTTGGGCCTCATAGGACGGAGAGATGGAAAGGGAGATCGGAAAGAAGGTGCGAGGCCCGGTGCTGGAACCTTCGGGTGACTGGTATCTGGGCCGAAATGAATGGGAGGCGGTTCGAACACCGGGGTGGGTACCTCCTCGTGGTCCCGCTGGGCAACGGAGGGAGGGCGAAACACCGGGCTTGCTCGGTGTGAGTCGTCTCTACGGCTAAACCCCACCTCCCCCTCGTGGTGACACCCACTGCATGGGGGACCTCCAACTCCTGTACACAGGTGGATAGTGTATGGGGGGGTTTTCCCAGACCTATGTTCCCTCGGGGGTGGTTTACGTCGCGAAAAGCGCGAAGCTTATGTGCGATGGAAGCTGGTGAGGTCCCTTTTGGGGGGTAGCTCAGGATTATCACTGTCCCTATCTACTAACTCTGCCTGTTCCCTGAGCAGGGCCGGCCGGTATGAGGAGCCGCAAGGCGAATCGTAGAGGTCTGTCAGGTGAAGGAAGAACAGCCGGTCGTAAGCCCGGGTAAAAGAGGAACGTTGGGAGGGTCTAGTCAACCCAACCGTAAAAGTGAATGCACGGACACGGTCCGAAAATCTAAGGGGCACCCCTCGATAGGGGAAGGCTAACGGAGTCTGGTCAGCTCCGAGGCCAAACACGGGACCTGCTGATGAATATGGCAACCCTAGCCCATCAGTATACCAGGGTTGGGAGGAAGTGGTTGATCCTCCTGTCAAAACGAGACCTGCTGGTGAACATGGCAACCCTAGCCCATCAGTACACCAGGGTTGGGAGGATGTGGTCGATCCTCCTGTCAAAACGAGACCCCCCCGCGATGGGGGTAGGTTGGTCCTAACCGTGGCGCGCTGGGAGTGCTGAACCGAGTCATCGATATGTTTCCGTCGGTGGCCGGGGAAGCTGATGTGAGCTAGCTCTGCCGAGGCGGCAGCTGCGGGGATGGACCGGAGACCAGCCGCTTCGGACCCTGACCAGGAAGTGGACATTGAGTGCGGGGGTCGGACCCCGCACCGCAACGAGCGAGCCCGGTCCGTCCGAGAGTACCGGGATCGGCAAACGGAGGTCGGGCCCCGGGGAACTGGGGTAGGGTATCGTCCCGAGGGTATACCCGTTCCTGACTATTCCGGCCCGCTCCCTTGTCTACGATGCGCTGGCTATACAGAAAAGGAAAACATGTACAATTTATCAGGAAACAAGATGCCGTCTGAGAACGGCGGAACGGGGAGAAAACCGGAGAGAAAAAGACGTGCAAGGGACAAAGTCCCAGCGGAAAGAGAGAGCAACTCCGCCAGTGAGGGGGACACTGAGTGGGAGGTAGCCAAGAGGAAAGAGAAACGGAAGACCAGAGAAAGGGCGACCAAAAGGAGCCCTAAAGGCGGGAAGGAAGGTCCGGAGGAAGGACAGAGTAAGGACAAGCCTGCAACGGACCCAGGCAAAGTGAGGGCCCCACAGCTGAGGCTGTGTAGGCTAGAAATGGAAAGGAGGCAAAAGGTAAAGGAAGTAGAGGCGAGCCCGAGTGGCAGCTCAGATGGTCAGGCGGCAAGGCCGGAAAGGACCATCATGGAGGTAGCCGCTGAGAGGGCTAAAGAGACGGAATCGGAGAAGGAAGGTGGAAACACCGAAGGAACGGAGGAAGAGGGGAGAGGTGCACTCCCCCCAAATACTATAGGCGAAGCTTCCTGGAAAAGGAATTTGTGGAGGCCATGGAGAGCATCGGAGCCGAGAAGGACACTAGGCGGAAGTACAACATGTACCAGGCTGAGATGGAGAGAATCGTGGCAAGCCAAGTGAAGAGCAAGGGCTTCTCGCTTCTGGCCCAGGAAAAAGTAAGGCTTATCATGAAGGAAATGAGCGTGATAGCCAATGAACTGATGGATAAAGTCATAGGGCTGGAGGCCAGACAGGCAGAAAGGAGAGAAATAGTCGAGTGGATGGGCAGGCACGAGGGAGAACGGAGGACAGGTGCCGGGGAGAAAGGGGGCCGAGAAGCGCTCAGCTATGCAGAGATGGCTAGTAAAGAAAGGCTTAGCGTCCCAAGCCTAAGCACCGGGAAAGAGGTGAGGCCAAAAGTAAATCTTGTCATCGTGAGGGGGACCGATGGCAAGAAAAACGGGGCAGAGGTGAAAGAGATTCTTAAGGGGGCCTTAAAACCCAGAGAAATGGGGGTAAACGTAAAGAATCTCAGACGGATAAGGGAAGGTGTGGTGCTGGAGGTGGAGACACCCCAGCAGAAGGCCAAGCTGTTAGAGAAAGACCTGGGTGAGGCAGGCCTGAAAGTAGTGGAGGCTGGGACTAGGGAGCCCAGAATAATGATCTACGATGTAGAAAAGGGCAGAGAGGAGAGCGAGATCGTGAAGGAGGTTCACGAAAGGAATATGGAGGACAGTGGAGTGGGCCTTGAGGAGTTCGTTAAGAACTTCAGATGTGTCCATAAGTATGGAAGGCCCGACTGGGAAGTCGAGCACTGGGTGGTGACCTGCAGCCCCAGAATAAGGAACTGGCTGAGAGGCAGACGGCATGTGTATCTGGGCTGGCGGAGGTGCAGGGTGAAGGACCATGTAGAGGCCACCCGGTGCTTCAAGTGCCAGGCATATGGGCACATAGCAAGGCATTGTGCGCAAAAGCTGGCATGCCCGAGATGTGGTGAGGAGCATGGGCCAGCCGAGTGCAAGGTGGCGAGGGGCAAGGGCAGTTGCATCAACTGCCGGAAGGCGAAGAGGGACGACCGCCACGATGTGGCGGATCGGAAGTGCCCGATTTATCAGAAGGCACTAAACGAAGCAGACAGAAGAGTGGACTATGGGCTGTAAGGTGATCCAGGTGAATGTGGGGCGATCTAAGGCGGCAATGGCGGAAATCGAAAGGTATATGAGGTTGAATAACGTGGAAGTTGCGGCCATACAGGAACCATACCACCGAGATGGTAGAGTGGTGGTCGGGGCTGTAAAGCTCTGTTCAAAAGTAACGAAGATGGCGCGATCTGGAGTGCTATAGCTGTGAGGCGGGCGGAATGCCTGATGGTAGGATACCTCTCGGAGAGTAGCAGAGTGGTGGCTCGGATAGGAAGTGGCGAGGATGGCTTCTACGTGGCCAGCTGTTATTTTAACCCGAGTGAAGACATTGAGATACACATCGGGGGCCTAGAGGAAGCTCTGAGAGACCTAGGCGGTGAGAGAACGGTGATCTGCATGGATGCAAATGCAAGATCGCAGCTATGGCACGACAGGATTCTAAACGAGAGAGGAGAGGTGATGGAGGATTTTATCCTCACCAACAGGATGAGAGTAATGAACAGAGCTGGGCAGCCCGAGACCTTCTGCAACACCAGGGTATGACGTCGAATGTGGATGTAACTCTGGGGACGGAAGATATATGGGGAGAAATGAGGGACTGGAGGGTAAGAATCGGCGAAATAGAGTCGGACCACCGGCTCATCGGTTTCATGGTGCAAAGGAGACGGAGAGAAGGCCCAAACGGACAGAGGAGAGAAATGACTAGGTACAAGTTTAAGAATGCGGACTGGCCGCGATTCACGGAGGCACTCCAAAGGAGGGTGGAAGAGGCAATGCCAGTAGGTGGGAATGTCGAAGAGATGGCGGAGGCACTGGAATTGGCAATAATGGAAACCGGTAAGGAGTGCCTCCAGAGGAAGAAAAGAGGTGGAGATGGCGGAGGGGAATGGTGGACAGAAGAGCTGTCAAGGATGAAACGGGGAAAGAACAGAGCGAGGAGAGAGCTAGACGAGGCTCGGAGGAGGGCACAAAGAGAAGAGATCGATGGGGCGTGGGTCCGATTCTTGAGCCGAGAATATGCTTACCAGAGGAATGAATACGTAAGGAAAGTCCGGGAGGAGAAGAGGAGGAAGTGGGAAGAACTGGTTTCCCAAGAGGCGGATAACCCTTGGGCAAGGTGTATAAGGTAATTATGGGGAAAATGAAAGGTGAGACGGTGCTCACAAGCCTAGTGAAGGCGGATGGGACATACACCAGGGACATAGGAGAAACCGTG
Source organism: Timema cristinae (assembly GCA_039000515.1). Classification (NCBI taxonomy): domain Eukaryota; kingdom Metazoa; phylum Arthropoda; class Insecta; order Phasmatodea; family Timematidae; genus Timema; species Timema cristinae. The sequence continues at coordinate 23,722 of JBCFYV010003312.1, forward strand.
GAGATGATGTTGAAGGAACTCCTCCCGGACGATAGTAGAGAAACGGATGAGAATTATCATGAACGGATTAGAAGGAGAACGGAGACATGGGATGGAGAGGAGAGATCCCCGGAGTTCACCACTGACGAGGTAGAGATGGCGCGCAAGAGGTTGAAGAACAGGAAAGCACCAGGTATGGATGGAATACAACCGGAACTGGCAAAAGGGGCACTGATAGGTTGTGTCGAGGAGTACCGGGGGATAATGAACAGAGCCCTGACCACGGGAAGATTCCCGGATAGGTGGAAAAGAGGAAACCTTAAGGTGTTCCTGAAAGGGGATGATAAAGATCGGACAAAAATAAAGTCGTACAGGCCGGTAACTCTGATCCCGGTATTGGGGAAGATCGCAGAAAAGATGATAGCTCGGAGGATAGAGCAGCATATGAGTGCAGTTGGGTATATGAGCGACAGGCAGTACGGCTTTATGAAAGGGAAAGGGACGGTGGATGCCCTAGTGAGGATGGAGGAAGAGGTTGGGGACTCTAGTGGTAGATACGTCCTGGGGGTATTCCTCGACATAGCCGGGGCGTTCGATAACGCATGGTGGCCCCAGGTGCTATGGGAGTTGAGGGAGGCTGGATGCCCAAAAGATATATGGAGGCTGGTGAAGGACTACTTCGAAAGAAGGGAGGTGACATTGGAAGTAGAAGGTGTAAGGAGGGTGAAGGTGCCGACCAAGGGATGCCCACAAGGATCAGTCCTAGGTCCACTCTTGTGGAACGTACTAATAAACAGGTTACTAAGATCGAATATCGGAGTGAATGGGAAAGTTTTGGCTTATGCGGACGATGTGCTGCTGCTGATAGAGGCAGACACGAGAAGGAGCTTGGAGAGGAGGACTGAGTACGCGATAAGGAAAGTGGAAAGATGGGGAAAACGGAATAAGCTGATGTTTTCCAGTGCCAAGTCGGCGATCATGCTCCTGAAAGGGGTACTAGGCGGAGAAAGATATCCAGTGGTGAGGATGAACGGTGAGAGGATAAGATACGTAAGGGAAGTCAAGTACCTCGGAGTAGTGATCGGAGAAAGACTGAGCTACAAAAGGCACATAGAGTCGGTATGTGGGAAAGCTAAGATAATATTTGCAAAGCTTAAGAACCTGGCGAAGGCGAACTATGGTTACTCGTGTGAGGCTCTGTACAGAATGTACAAAGGTATGGTGGAACCAATACTCGTATACGGATGTGAGGTGTGGGGCGAGGATGCCCAGAGAGGCAAAAGCAGACGGATAATGATGAGCACACAGAGGAAGCTATTGCTCGCTGTAGCCAAAGGTTATAGGACGATGTCCCACGAAGCAGTGAGGGTGATTACAGGTGCGATACCTATCGACCTGTACATAGAGGAAAGGTGGAGATTGTGGAGAGACAAGTTGAACGGTATAGACAGGGCACAAAGCCGGGTGAGGAGGAGAGAGGAGACTATTAGAAGGTGGCAAATGGAGTGGGATAACGCCACGACAGGGAGAGTCACGTACTCTTATTACAGAGACGTGAGAGTGAGAGTAAACAAGAGGAAAGATATTGGAAACCATTACTCAACCCAGTTCCTGAGCGGACACGGGGACTTCGCGGCCAAACTCCACTCGTTTGGGATTGGTGAGAATCCGATGTGTGAGCTGTGCGATGTGGCGGAAGACGCAAGGCATGTTATGTATGAATGTGAGCGATACGAGCAAATAAGACAGGAACTGTACAGAGAAGTGGTGCAGAGAGGATGGAGATGGAGGCCTGAGGACATGATGCAGAGCCCTGAAATTTTCAGGAAATTCGTGAGCACGGCCACGAGAATCGGGAAAATGAGAGAGGCGGAGAGGAGGGACAGGGAAAGAGAGATGGAGCACGAGGAAGCGAGGGAGCTGGGCGAGTAAATGGTGAATACCGTACTATAGTGATGAAGTTGAGGCAAGGGTGACCCTGTAAAGAGACCCTGTAAGAGGCAGAGAGATTTATTTTTACAGAGATATTTCTATATAGGTTAGTTAGTCACGGAGGCGATGAAAATCGGGATGGATACCTCCCCGTGGTCCCTGCTGGGCAACGTGGCGGTGGCACGGCGGCTGGGCGCGGTAACGGGCCCCGGACGCTGGACCGGCTGCTGTCGCGGCTAAACTCCATCTCCCCCACGTGGTGAACACCCACTGCAGGGGCCCTCCCACTCCTGGATGCAGGTGAAAACGCATACAGGGGGTTTTCCCAAGTCATTTCAGCCTGGGCTGCTGGCAGCCGGGGCAACTTGGTGGTGGTTACATCAGAGAAGTCTCGGACTTATATTGATGAAAGCTGAAAAGAAATACCTAATTAGGTCACGAAGGGTTGTTGTTGTTGTCCCTATCTACTTGTGGCGGAACGGTTGATGGCGGAGAGGCTGAATGGCTTTCTCAGCGGTGTGGGCTTCTTTAGCGAGAGACAGTACGGCTTCAGGAAGGGACTAGGCACGGTAGATGCCATAATGAGAATGCAGAGAGAAGTGAGCGAGAGCGAGGAGAAATATGTCCTCGGGGTGTTCCTGGACATCTCGGGGCATTCGATAATGCGTGGTGGCCCAAGATACTAGATGTATTGAGGGAGGTGGATTGCCCTAGGAACCTGTGGAGGCTCGTGGAGGACTACTTCACCAACAGGAAGGTGAGTCTAGAAATAGACGGGGTTGTGAAAGAGAAGACACCCACGAAGGGCTGTCCGCAAGGTTCGGTGTTGGGACCGCTGTTGTGGAATGTGGTCTTCAACGAGTTTCTAACGGGGGACTACGGGGACGGAGTGAGCATGACGGCATACGCAGATGACGCGTTGATGCTAGTAAGGGCCAGAAACCGTGTTGAACTAGAGGCCAGAGCGGAAAGAGCGGTAAACAGAGTCCTGGAATGGGGAAGGAGTGTTAAGCTGGTCTTCTCGAGAGAGAAGACGGTGATGATGCTACTGAAGGGCAGACTGCTGAGGAAGCCTGGCCTACGGATGGACGGTAGAGTGGTGAGCTATGTGGCGAGAGTGAAGTACCTGGGAGTGTGGATCGATGAGTATGTGAGGTTTCGAAGTCACGTGATGGAGACGTGTGATAAGGTAAAGAAGGTCTTCATGAAGCTGGCGAGGGTGGTGAAGGCAAACAAAGGATTCAGCAGTGATACCCTAAAGACGATCTATAAGGGTATAGTGGAGGCAGTGATGACATACGGTTGTGAGTGCTGGGGTGAAGGAGCGAGCAGAGGAGTGAAGAGGACACTGCTGATGAGGACGCAGAGGAAGCTCCTACTGGTGGTAGCCAGGGCATACAGGACGGTATCGCAGGATGCGATGCCCGTCCTGGTAGGAGTGCTACCAGTGGATCTCTTGATTAAAGAAAGGATGAGGCTAAGAGAGGACAAAGAGGCAGGTGTGAGAAAGAGTTTAAGCAAAGTAAACCGGAGGACGGAGGTGATGACGGAGTGGCAAAGGAGATGGGATACATCCGGAAAGGGCAGAGAGACGTACGGGTACTTCCCCGACGTAAAGGAAAGGATGAAACGGAAGTGGCTGAGGCTGGATCACTACACCACCCAGGCGCTAAGCGGTCATGGAGACTTTAATGAGAAGCTCAGGTACTTCGCTCTGAGAGAGAATGGAAACTGCCTGACGTGTAACGTGAGTGATGATGCATGGCATTCGACTTCGGAATGCGCAAGGTTCGGAGACGTGAGGAGAGAAACGTTTGGGGTCCTAGCAACTCATGAAATGGTGTGGGAGAGAAGGAACATGGTCGCGAGGCGAGATGTTTTTGAAGCATTTAAAAGAATGGCGATTGCGATTGGAAAGAGAAAGGAGAATGAGAGGAGAGGGTAGCGGCCCGACACGGATCCCTCGCCGGGGATCATAGTGCTTGGGCCTCATAGGACGGAGAGATGGAAAGGGAGATCGGAAAGAAGGTGCGAGGCCCGGTGCTGGAACCTTCGGGTGACTGGTATCTGGGCCGAAATGAATGGGAGGCGGTTCGAACACCGGGGTGGGTACCTCCTCGTGGTCCCGCTGGGCAACGGAGGGAGGGCGAAACACCGGGCTTGCTCGGTGTGAGTCGTCTCTACGGCTAAACCCCACCTCCCCCTCGTGGTGACACCCACTGCATGGGGGACCTCCAACTCCTGTACACAGGTGGATAGTGTATGGGGGGGTTTTCCCAGACCTATGTTCCCTCGGGGGTGGTTTACGTCGCGAAAAGCGCGAAGCTTATGTGCGATGGAAGCTGGTGAGGTCCCTTTTGGGGGGTAGCTCAGGATTATCACTGTCCCTATCTACTGGCCGTTCTTGCAAGCTCAAGTCTTGGGTTACACCTGTACTAACTTGCTCCGGTTTTGAACAGTACTTTTAAGTGCTAATCTGCTTTATACTGCTTTAAATTGTGTTTCATTCTTGTTTATCAGTGTTAAATTAGGTCTGGGGAAAAAATTAGGTTGATTCTTGTCCTTCTGACGGAATAAATTGTGAAATAGTGAACTTAGGATTTTTCTCTGCTCGCCGCCATCTTGAATCGCACTTCGGTCGTAAAGTTTGTCGTGAAATTGTGTTTATTTTTGGTGATTTTAGTGTTAAATTTGTTGTTAGAGGGTCTTCTACCCTCTAAATAATAGTGGGAAGTGGTTTTGTGTGCTCTGTTCGTGGTATTTGTGGTGAAATTGTGTTTTTTCAGGAGCTGCTGGACTTGGAATTTCTGTAAGTAGGTCATTTTTTGTTCCTAAATTGTAAGAGTTAGGGATTGAGTTAGGATTTGTATTAGGTATCATTAGAAAGCTGAGGTAATTCTCTGTACAGAGTTAAAATTCAAGTAGGTGTTAATTAGGAATTATTTTGAGTAATTAGTGTCCAAAGTACAAGAGTGATTGGCTAACTTTTGAGGTTTCAGTTTGTTTTGAATAAAAATCATAATTAGTGCATAGTTAGGGGTTACTGGTTAGATTAGAAGCTAGATAGTGGTATTAGGAAAGTTTGTTGAAAGTTTCAGTTAGATATTTGGAGTAGTTTAAGAGTTATTTTATAAATTGTAAATTTTTGGACTTTAACTTTTTTGGGTCACTTCAGAGACAGTTTGGGTAACTGTCAGGTAGATTGAGGTTTTAGAGAGTTCTTTTACTTAAATTAAAGTTTCGTATTGTTAGTAGGAAGGTTTTAGTGTAGGAATTATAAAAATTGGTTAATAATTAGCTGAGTTAGGATTGTTTTTGTTGATTGTTGGACTCTAACTTTTATCTGTTTTCAGCCACCTCAACAAGGTATTTGTTTATAATTATTTTCTGATTGTTTTTGGAGGTTTCTTTATCTAGATTAAAGTTGTAGAATAACGGCAGGAGTGTTTTAAAGTAGGAATTGTTAATATCAGTTAGGTTTTTTACGAGTTATATTGTTTTTTGTTAGTTTTTGGACTTAGAAATTTTTCTTGTGTTTTGATAGGAATTCTTGAATATTAGGCTTTTTATTAGGAATTGAAGGATAAGTTATTTAAGTTAAAGTTACAGGCTGTTGTTGCGCATCTTTTAAAGTAAGATTTATTAAATTTGGTTAAATAATTCTTGAGATAGGTTGTTTTTTGTCTGTTTCAGGACTCTAACTTTTTCTCTCTGTTTGTTTCAGGTCTATTGAGTTACTGTCTATATTTGTGGTTTTAGGGGATTTGAGTATTTAAAATAAAGTTGTATATTGATTAAAGGAGTGTTTTTTAGGTAGGATTTGTTAAAATCAAATAATATTTAGCTGAGATATCCTGGTTTTTGTTTGTTGACATTTGGGACTTAGAAATTTTTTCTTGTGTATATTGATAGGAATTTTTGAATATTAGCTTTTCTGTTAGGAATTGAAGGATAAGCTACTTAAATAAAAGTTGTAGGTTGTTCGTGCGCATCTTTTGAAGTAAGATTTATTAGATTTGATTAAATAATTCTTGAGATAGGTTGTTTTTTGTCTGTTTCAGGACTCTAACTTTTTCTCTCTGTTTGTTTCAGGTCTATTGAGTTACTGTTTATATTTGTGGTTTTAGGGTTTTGTGCATTTAAAATAAAGTTGTATATTGATTAAAGGAGTGTTTTTAGGTAGGATTTGTTAAAATCAAATAATATTTAGTTGAGATATCCTGGTTTTTGTTTGTTGACATTTGGGACTTAGAAATTTTTCTTGTGTATATTGATAGGAATTTTTGAATATTAGTTTTTCTGTTAGGAATTGAAGGATAAGTTACTTAAATCAAAGTTGTAGGTTGTTCGTGTGCATCTTTTGAAGTAAGATTTATTAGATTTATTAAATAATTCTTGAGATAGGTTGTTTTTTTGTCTGTTTCAGGACTCTAATTTTTTCCTCTCTGTTTGCTTCAGGTTTATAGGGTAACTGGTAGATAAGGGTTGTTACTGGATTTTCTGCTGCTTTCTTTTTTGTCTTTTTTCAGATTTTGAGC
>JBCFYV010003313.1:0-49448 GCA_039000515.1 Timema cristinae
TAAAAATTTTTTTACAAAAACTGTGAAAGTCCCACGGCAACCGTTCGTAAATTGCGTGTGACACTCGGACGTAATGCTGTTCCAACCGAATCATCATTCGGAAGTTGATCCAGAAGTTTGAGACAACGGGTTCTGTTTAAAACGTAAGAAAACAGGACGACCGCGTTCTGTTCGAACACAAGAAAACATTGCGTGACAATGTGACCGTAAGCCCCAAAAAAATCGGTTCGCCGACGAGCTCAACCATTGATTTATCACCAAGTTCACTGCATGAAATCCTTTCAAAAGATCTGAAAAATGCAGGCGTACAAGATTCGACTTACACAAGAGTTGAAGCCTGCAGATCATGAAAAGAGACATCGATTTGCTCAATGGGTCTTGGCTCAAACAAGCGGAGAACGAGAACTTCACAAAAAGAATAATTTTCTCAGATGAGATGCACTTCCACCTCACTGGGTACGTCAATAAGCAGAACTGCAGAATTTGGTGTAACGAAAATCCGCGAGTGACTGTGGAAGATGAGATGCATCCACAACGCACGACTGTGTGGTGTGGGTTTTTTGGCAAGAGGAATGATGGGCCCGTACATTTTTGAAAGTGATGAGGGAGCTGCCATCACTGTGAACGGCGACCGTTACCGAAACATGCTTTCTGATTGGTTTTTTCCCTCGTATTGATGAAAATGACGGTTTTTGGTTTAAACAAGATGGTGCGAGATGTCACACATCCCGTGAAACGATTGCTCTGCTGAATGAAAAGTTTCCTCAAAAAGTTATTTTTTTGCGTGGCAACCAGGAATGGCCTGCCAGATCATGCAACCTTATGCTTTGTGACTTTTTTTGTGTGGGGATTTGTGAAATCAAAAGTGTACGTGAACAAACCACAAACAATACACCAATTGAATAATGAAATTAACAGGGTTATTGTCGGTGACCTGGCGGTCTAGGGGTAAGGTGTCAGACTTCTGTGCTGGCGGCCGGGGTTCAATCCTCGGGCCCGGCACAGATTTAGCTGATTACCAAACCCTTCCTTCACCTCTGACAAGACATCTTGTGAATGTGGGAATGCCAGGCCTCCACCGTGGTTCGGATTCCACGTTAAACTGTAGGTCCTTCATTTCATCTCACAATCACCCTATCATTACACATTAGCATAAGTTCGTATAACCCGAACGGGTAGTAAGATGCGGTGCTAATAATAATAACAGGGTTATTAAGGGCATCCCACCAGATGTTTGTGGACGCGTCATCGAGAACTTCAATGAACGCATTGCTCGTTGCCACGTGGCCTTGGGTGGTCATATGGGGGATATAATTTTTCATACATAAATGGGAGAAGTTACATCATGTGTTTGTGAAAAAAACATTACATTTTCAATAAATTTTGTATGTTTTATAGCACTTTAATATTCATCCCTACTTCCCGGACACCCTATATATCTACTAATATGATAAAGATAAAATCTTATGAATATGCATTTATGTGTAATTTAGTGAATTCTTTAAATTGCATAAAAAACCGCAATTCGTTTATTTATAAATTACATATTTAATTAAAAGTTTCTTTTTTTTTTAACTAAACAATTTGTGAACTACCCCCATCATTATCCCACACAAATAACACATAGAGGTAAGAACAATAAAGTTATATATTTATTTCACAATTAACATGATACAGCTCAATGAGAGAGCGGAACATAAGAGTTAAAGCCCTAAGTAAGGACATAAGCCAGATGGGCATTAAGACACAAGGATTACCGCCAAGGCCAGATGGGCACCAAAATAATAACAAACAACAGACGGACCCTTATTTTTAGACGCCCTAAAATGGCGTCATCAGAGAATGAAAATAAAACACTAATAAATTGGTCTCCTATCTCACTATAAAAAAGTATTTCATAATTAAAGGCGAAGAGCCAGCGCACATGCCCTAGCATAAAACTTAAGGCGAGTAGAGATCACAAGTACCTAACCTAAACAACGGTAGAATCATTATAATAATACCTGACATAATATAAAGTTCAAAAGTCTGGAATACTAAATAACCTAACGTTTTAACAATAGATGGATTTCCCTCCATAGATATATGCATAGGGTGGCCCGCGGCCCCACATTTAATAACCATAAATATACATAGATATAAGCAAAGAGACGATAATGAACAATGCTAACTTTAGTCACTAACAAAGTGTCCACACAATAATTATCCTCCCTGCCGGCTCGTGGCCCCACATTTAACTATTCTCTAAACGAAAACAAGGCGGTAAAAATAAACTATCTCGGTTCTGGCTGCAAGGAATGAAGCTAGCATATCGTGGTTTTTTCAGGTAAGTTACAACAGACCAGTAAACTTTCCGTGATGCGGAAATTAAACGTACAAAAATAAATGGAGCCAGAATGGTTCTCCCCAAGTTAACATTGCCTTATGGGCAAAGAGCAAATACCTGATTATGGTAATTTATTATCCATAAATATAGATTATGTACTGATGTTCGAGACATTAAATTTTGAAAGACCAACATTTTAATACCAAAGTGAATTTTGAAAAGAGTGATGAGCCAACTTAACAGATAGGCTTATTACATTGTAAGCCCAGAGTGAAATGCGTAACTATACTCTGGGCTCCAACCATTATATACCCTACGGTAATCATGTGTTCTCAGTGTGCGGAGAGATAGGGGAGGAAAGGTGAGTTACCAGAACAGTCTCGATAGTCCACGAGCATCGGTCACAAGCACAAATATAGTCCATAGAAGTTTTAGAACACGCCCGCCGGCGCGCGCGCAGCTCGCGCTCAGCAAAGTTCACTTGTTTGCTTGTTCACTTGTTTGAAGGGGAGAGGAGGCTCTCCCAACACGGCCAGCAGCGAGCCTCGAACTCTGGCTCAGTTGAATGTGGATTTTGTAGTGTAGAGCATCTCGGGTTTATTGTAGTCGAGTCGTAACGAGTCAACTAGGGCTGGCTAGGTAGTGATACAACTTCTTCTGTCTCATCTTGTAACAAGGTTATATATTTTTTAAACATTTTATTACATTTCCTTTAGATTTTATTTAAGCAGTGTCCATATTTAATCCCCAAACATCGCTTGAAATGTTATCCCTTGCAACGATATTTATAATTTTCTCACTACTATTAATAAGGTGCCTCTAGAGTTAAAAATATTTAAAATTATTTTATATCCAATGTTTTTGTAAAAAAAAATACTTTATTAGGATAACTCAAAGAGAATAATATAGATAAGTATGTGGATCCATTTGTATTTGCTTTTATTATGTATATTTTTTAGTAACACCATAATATATACATTCTTTTATATAAAACAAAATCCTGTGAATGTATTATGCCTATTTTGAAGTAGTTTTATAATAAGTAATACAAAACCTTTTAAAAACCTCTTACATATCAGTTAAAACAATATTTAAAGAAGTTAAAATTACAAATGCTAATTTATTTATATTGCTTGAAATCAATACTACAGACCTACCTATTTTAATAATTTAGGGGCAAAGATTTTGTGTCTTGTTGTTTAGTTGATGTATAGAAATTGAAATGTATTTACTGGTCACTACTGTTATCTTCCTTTGGCATTTGAAACTAGTGTGAATATTTTCTTATTCAAGCCTAGTTGCTGCTTACGTTTGTATAAGTTATTTTATGGTGATATTTAGAAATTACACATTGTTTTGAATTATATGTTGAAATCTTAGTTTTATAAAATAACAGTTTTAAATAATGCTCATACATAAAATTATTTTGAAATATGCAGTTAAATATCTACTAAATAATAATTATTAATTGCTACTATTCTCAAAACCTGTAATCAATTACTAAAATTTTTATCATTTTATATAGTTTAAAATTTTAAATGTCATTCAATATTGTAAAAAAACATTTCAAAGTGTATTCTAAATTACTTATACAATACATTTCTTAATATACATTCGAGAATACAGTAGACGCTCGATATAGCGTGGTTGTTGGATGACATATCTCATCCCCGCATTATAGTTTAACCGCGATATATCAGAATTCTAATAAAGCAATAATGATTTTTATTTATTCGGGGACATACTCTTCACCACGTTATATCCGAATTCGCAGTTTATTTGATCACTCCATATCGGGCTTATCGGCCTCCTGTATATAAAATGTAACCTAAATACTAATACAACCTACAGTTACACTAAATGTAATTAAACAAGCTGACCTCATAGAATTAAATGAATATTTCTTTCTTGATTTTTCACAGGTAATTTTGATTTATTATGCCTCAGCAGTCTGTCGAAGAACGAGCTTGGAGTGTGGAACATTATTTCAGAAGCTATGGTAGACGACGCAGTGATGGACCTTCCATGGCAGTTGTGACTAATCGTTAAGACTTTAGAGGAACATTTTCAGAGACAAGCACCATCAGAGAAAATCATACTGAATTGGGTGGAAATGCTAAGAATGACTGGTTCAGTGACATAACTATAATAAAGGACCACTAACCACCAGAACAAATGAAAATGTCAATCGGGTTTAGAAAAATGTTCTCAAATCCACAAAGTTCTCAAATTTCCAAAGAAAAGCATATGACAGTTATCAAAATAATTATTTCGCTTGCATTACTGTGGAAGTATGTTGGCAAACCTTTATACGGACCAAAATTGATGATTGTTGGTGGTCTAATGAATCCCGTGCTCTCCTCAGTGGGCATGTAAACAAACAAAATATGCGTTTTCAAGGATGGAAATAGCCTGACGACTATGTGCAAAACCACTTCATTTAGAGAAGGTAAACTAACTGTGTTTGATGCCATTTCACGACATTGTGTTATAGGCCCCTATTTCATTCAAGATTGTAATGGGTAACCAAACAGCCGTAAATGCTGGACCACACAAAAAGCAAATTATCGACCGATTTCATGAAAATTCATAAACCTTTTGTTATCTGAATAATTAGGATTTTGGGAAGCAATTGTCAGCAGGACGGAGATATACCACACATAAGCCATGGAAACAGAGAACTCTTAGAGAGGCTTTTTCCGCACAACTTATATCAAGAGGGACCTACTTTTCTTATACAGCTTAATTTACAGAGCTCATGTTATCTTATGCGTTTCTATGGAGAAATTTAAAAGCAAACTATTCCTCACCTAATCCCAGAAAACTGTATTATATTCGCGAGAACACTGATTCATTGATCAGAAATGATGAGCCTCTACAGTGCATTAACATAATAGTAGTGGTTAAAATGAGAGTTTCGGCCCACTTTCTCCCATAAGGTTAACATTGATCCTCCTCATTCTGTGAGGAGAATAACTTTCTCCCATAAAATTAGCATTGATCCACCACATTGCGAAGTTGGACCACTTTCACCCACATTGTTTCTCTTCTGGGGAGGTGAGTCACTTGCTCCCATAAGAATAGCTAGTGGCGGATCAGAAAATATTATTTTGGGTGTCTTAGCATTGATATTCCTCACTGCGAAGATGAACCACTTTCTCCCCGATTGATTCTTCCCATTGGGCAGATGGGTCACTTTCTCTCATAAGAATGGCATTGAGTGATGTATCGTGAAATATTATTTTGGGGGTTTTAGCTTTGACCCTCCTCACTGGATAGTTAGGCCACTTTCTCCCATGCTTATTTTTCCAATTGAGCTTGTGAGTCATTTTATCTCAAAAGAATAGCATTGATCAGTGGCAGATCGTGGAATATTATTTTAGAGGTCTAAGCATTGATCCTCCTCACAGAAAAGATTAGCCGTTTTCTCTCGAATTGTTCCTTCCCATTGAGTTGATGGGTCACTTTCTCTCATAAGAATAGCATTGATCAGTGGTGCATCGTGGAATATTATTTTGAGGGTTTTAGCATTGATCCACCCCACTGCGAAGTTGGGCAACTTTCTCCCTCATTGATCCTACCATAGAGCCAGTAGGTTACTTTCTCTCATAAGAATAGCATTGATCATTGGCGGATCGGGGAGTATTATTTTGGAGGTTTTAGCTTTGATCCTCTTCACTATGGAGTTGAGTCACTTTCACCCACCTTGATCCTTCTCATAGAGCATATGGGTTAATTTCTGTCTTATGAATAGCATTGATCAGTGGTGAATTGGGGAATATTATTTTGAATGTTTTATCATTGATCCACCCCACTGCGAAGTTGGGCAACTTTCTCCCTTATTGATCCTTTCCATAGATTAGGTTAGTTACTTTCTCATAAGAATACCATTGATCAGTGGTGGATCAGGATAAAATATTTAGAGGGTGGGGAAGAGGGCAATCCAGGGATTAGACCATTAATTTGATAACACTTTTATAAATCACTAACATTTTATCATAATATTACTACGTATTTTTTGTTTTACTCATTTAGCCGTTTATTAAAACGTTTCCCAGGAGGCACACTGAGGAAGCGAGTAACGTCACCTCCCACGTAAAACTAACTAATTTTGAGTAAAATATCTAATTTTGATAAACCGTATTGTTTCACTTGATGAAATCAGGCTATAATATTCACAAACACTCGAAATTTGTACGTAATAATATCTTTATTACAAAGGTTAGAACACTAACTTGCTTTTCAATATACTTACATACAATACATACAGGTTTTTTATGTCTCCATTGGTAAAAACATTTGTCTTATTTTGTAGTGACCTTATGCAAGAGTATCACATTCATTATCTAAAATATAGCGTTTATCATCTCTTGGTGAATGTGCAAGTTTATTCAAGGAGATACTGTACAATTGATGTTTCTCACTTCTTATCATGGACATATTGGCGTAGTGTAAAAATCCCCTGCTTTAAAACATTTTTTATAATGTTGTATAAAGTTGTAGCTATTAATCGTTTATTCGTAGTAAAATAGATTTCACCTGTAGGACACGGCATTACAGCCTGAAGGTCCAAAGTAGACACGATGAAGTTCTTATTAATATGACGTTTATCATAATCCTTGGTTTGGCGACTCTTAGCCTTCTCTCTTTCATGTTCCTTGAATTTCGCTTTCAACTCTACATCGTCTGGTGCATTTCTGTACGATTCACACAAATTACACAAGTATTTCTTAGGTAAAAAATGAACTGTTGTATTCAGTATTAAAAATTCTTGAATACATCATTAGGTTGGCTGAGCCTTATCCTCTTGCAGTTTTATGTAGTCACGATGGAGATAAAATGCATAGTTCACTTGACGATACTTATTTGGGTTAATATAGCTATACTTTGGAAACACTGCCTCACCATTTCTAGCAATGAAAGAACGTTGTTTCTCAAAATCACCTTTCGCTCTTCCTCAGTGAACTTGCTACTGCACTGGAGCCTACACTTTGATACACAAGTTGAGAGAAATTTTATTTCATCAAACACTTTCTTTGTCTTTGAGGAAGAGACATACGCTTGGCCTCAGTCACGTTGGCGTTTGAGATTTCTTTAATCCAAGCCAATTTTTAGAGGCCTTTTTTTTGCCGCGCTTTTTTGGGGACGACAAGATTGCTGTTGATGTATTTTCTTGATAAAACTGTTGAGAATTTGAGGGTAGTGAATAATTTTTATCTTCAGATACAGAGAGTGAGGATTAACTTTCTGAAGAAACTTCAAACTCTGGATCACAGCCCGCGTAATCGACAGGTGATTATGAACTATCACTGTCATCACAGCTTTTCGCAAAAGAAGCAATGATTACTTTACAAAGAGGTCCCCCAATTGGCAATGTATGGACTGTACTTTCTCAAAACTAGTCGCGTATCACTCGAAGCATGTACTTCACTACAATAGGAAGATAAACCTTCATTCACCGCCTTGTGATCGATAAGGAGGGCCATACCTTCAACTTGTTCCCCTGCAGCCACACAATTTCTCTCTGGAATGGTAGATCCTACATAGCTTTACTGATATGGCTAACCACACCACCATTTTCCCGAGAGACGAAAAAGCCATTTTTTACATTATATTATTATTATTAGCACCGCGTCTTACTACCCGTTCGGGTTATACGCACTTACGCTAATGTGTAATGGTAGGGTGATTCTGAGATGAAATGGAGGACCTACAGTTTAACGTGGAATCCGAACCACGGTGGAGGCCTGGCATTCCTCACATTCACAAGATGTCTTGTCAGAGGTGAAGGAAGGGTTTGGTAATCAGATAAATCTTTGCCGGGACCGAGGATTGAACCCCGGCCGCCAGCATAGAAGTCTGACACCTTACCCCTAGACCACCAGGTCACCTGTTGTACGTATTGATCAAATACCTAATAGTAGGATTAAAATAATAAAAACTGATATGATTGAAGTTATAATCTTGCAATACAATAGGTATTATTGTTACCCTGCCTTATTTTTTCATTTTATTTCTAAGTACCGGTATTTAATTTTAATTATACCACTCATACTCATGGTGATAACAAATACTGCAGATTTCAAGGTTACTTTCTTCAAAGATGATGCAACTGCTCTTATGGTACTGTAATCACAAATACTGACACAACTCTAGATGTGACGTTCTTAATTCAAAATAACGCATGACATGCTTACCTCATAAACGAGAAAAGTGTCCCAATTCGAGATGTGACGCACGAATCACGAAGACTCAGAATACAAACAGGAATACTGTCTCAACACAAAATGTAAGACTATTCTTGATTCACGCAACACGCCACACCTGTGAGTTCTTGTTCCATCACTTCGCATTTTATGTGGCGGCAAAGTGACACATCGCGCAATCTAGCGGTCTTCTGGATAACTACACTTATGACAATCTCCCTGTACCAATACACACTTAAGTCAGAACTATTAGCATAATAATACACAAAATGAATTTTATTGGAGTTGAGGTACTTTTCTTGTGGGTGAGCAATGATTTGATAGACCATATTATGTTAAGCTGCTGTAACTTTTGACAAGCTAAGTATTGAAAACAAGAAAAATTATAATAAAAAAAATAAAAATAATTAAAGCATTCAAAATCATTATTCTCTAAAAGTATTTTTTACACCTTTTTTATGCTAGTGTGTGTGTGTGTGTGTGTGTGTGTATATATATATATATATATATATAATATATATATATATATATATATATATATATATATATATATATATATAATAAAAAATGGTTAACCAGGATAATATATTATAATTTAATGTTGGTAAAATAATGTTAGCAACTATGGGAGTTAGTTACTCTCAACCTTGGACCAGACCTTTAAAGTGTATTGTCTAGAGGTGTAGCCAGAAGTTCTTCAGCAACATCACCCAATATGTACCCATCTACATCTCTCTATCTCAAGAGCCTACTTTACATAAAATAACCTTTGAAATAATTTGTGGACTAGAAGTGTGATAGGGGGCAGGGGTGGATGGTACCAATATATGAATATAAGACAAGTTTTTTAAAAATAAAAATAACAAATAATGTGATATCTATTTTACCAGCCCCTCATACCATTAAAAAAAACAAAGAAACAAAGATAGTCAGTCAAACAATTAAATTATAATTCAATTCGGTATTTGAAAACTTTTATTTTATTAACATTCAAATTAACTGGCTAATATTTTAATTAAAAAACGTGCTTTTACATATGATATTTCAAATTTTAATATCTATGACTTAATCTTTACCTCGCATTATTATATTATTTGATTACTAGCCTCCTAATTAAAGAATGGGTTTTAAAAGTTAGTGGTAAGTATAGTGATAGTAAAGTATTAATATGTAATAGTTATACTTTTTATATATTTTAAATTATTAAAAATGAACAAAACCTAATCTTTTAAGTATAGACAACATGAGACTTTTAAATTCCATCCAGAATGAGTAAGGAAGTGATTCAATAGATTAAACTTTCAGGAGAAACATTTACCACACTCATCACACTTGAATGGTTTCAGTCTAATATAAGTGAGATTGTATCACAATAATTGGTCTTTGGGAAAACATTTACCATAATCATTTCACTTGAATGGTTTCAGTCCAGCATTAGTGAGGTTGTATCGCAATAGATTGATTTTTCGGGGGAATATTTATAACACTCATCACACTTGAATGGTTTCACTTCTAGAATAAGAGAGTGGACTAATAAATGGTTCTTTTGTGAGAAATATTTACCACAATCATCACACGTGCATGGTTTTTGTTCAGAATGAGTAAGGAGGTAATTCAATAGATTAGACTTTTGGGGTAAACATTTACCACACTCATCACACTTGAATATCTCATCCCAGAATGAGTGAGGTTGTGTTGCAATAGATGGGTCTTGCGCAATAAACATTTATCACACTCACTACATTGGGATGATTTCACACCAGAATGAGTGAGAGTGGATCAATAAAGGGTTCTTTTGTGAGTAACAACACCACAGTCATCACATTTGAATGGTTTCAGGCCAGAATGAGAGAGGTTGTGTTGCAAAATATGGTTCTTGCCCAAGAAACATTTATCACAATTGTCACATTTTAATGGTTTAAGTCCAGAATGAGTGAAGGTATGTCTCAACATATTGCCCTTCTCTCTGAAACATTTACCACACTCGTCACATTTGAATGGTTTCAGTCCAGAGTGAGTGAAGGTATGTCTCAACATATTGTCCTTCTCTCTGAAACATTTACCACACTCGTCACATTTGAATGGTTTCAGTCCAGAGTGAGTTATGTTGTGTCGCAATAGATGGGTTTTTCGCAAGAAACATTTACCACACTCGTCACATTTGAATGGTTTCAGTCCAGAGTGAGTAAAGATATGTGTCAACATAGTGCCCTTTCCTGGGAAACATTTACCACACTCATCACACTTGAATGGTTTCAGGCCAGAATGCGAGAGGTTGTGTTGCAAAAGATGGGTCTTGCGCAAGAAACATTTACACACTGGTCACATTTGAATGGTTTCAGTCCAGAGTGAGTAAGGGCATGTTGCGATAGAAGCTTCTTGCGCAAGAAACATTTACCACACTCATCACACTTTAATGGTTTCTGTCCATAGTGAGTGAAGGTATGTTTCAACATAGTGCCCTTATCTGGGAAACATTTACCACATTCATCACACTTGAATGGGTTCAGGCTAGAATGAGTGAGATTGTGTTGCGAAAGATGGGTCTTGCGCAAGAAACATTTCCCACACTCGTCACATTTGAATGGTTTCAGCCCAGAATGAGTGAGGATGTGATTCAATAGATGAGTCTTGCGCAAGAAACATTTACCACACTCATCACACTTGAATGGTTTCTGTCCAGAATTAGTGAAGGCATGACTAGACCTATTTCCCTTCTCTGAGAAACATTTACCCCGTTCATTACACTTGAATTGCTTAAGTCCGGAATGAATACCCCCTTTATGACAATAACTATAGTTTTGGGTGTTTTTTTTCAATACCTTAACAGACTTTGAGTCTATGGTAGGTTTGCTTTGCGGTGTAAATCTTTCCACTTTCACATTAATGGTAGTATTAACAAAACAAAATTCCTTATTTAAATCATTCTTATTTTGCAGCATGTCCGATGAGACTGTATTGAGATCTTGAGAGTTTTCAGAAGTGTTTTCATTAAAAGGAATATAGTCTTCAACCTTTTGATATAATTGTGTCAAATATTCTTGTTCATTCTGCAAAGATAGAATCAAACATATGAATTACTTCAAACACATCCAACCAAATGGTTTTAATGAGTGTATTATATGTTAGTATGCCATTCCAGGAAACCAGCTGATGAAAACGGTAGGAATATTTGCTATATGTAACAGTGACTGACCAATTAGGCTCAAACAAATTTAACATTAACTTCTCAATTGAGTAAATCTTAGAGCATTATATTAACCAAAATACCTGGTATTTGTTGATGGTGAAGTGGAAACTCTAGGTCCAGCATTTTCAATGGAAATTATTTTTTACATTATACTTACTGTTGTGGCTTTCCAAGTAATGTGTTTAACATTTGCCCTAAATGATAGTGTTTTTAAAGTTTTATTTAAATATAACAATTAGTATAATGTGCAATTAAGTTGTATTATTGCTAATAAGAGGTTCTTGATTGTTAAAAATAATTTTTGTATTATCATTATAAATATGATAATGTTATGACGTATTTATCCACAAAATATCCCCAGAGTGACCTAAGTGTCCACCACCCCTCTTAATTCTTTGTTAGCCTGTCTCTCCGCTCTATCAAACAGGCCAGGGCAGTTTAAAACAAATTACCAGTGTTCAACAACCTTTCAAAGGAAAAGAACCAGTAATTTTGTATGTTTTACAACCCTTGAGTGACCCTTTACCGGTAAGTGATTATTTTTATTTCCATCTGGTTTTTAAAACATACAGATGTTTTGATCATAATAATGTGAAATATATAAATATAAATTAAGCAACATACTAGTGTAAAAACTTAAAATAATAGTGGAGGAAAAATTATTATATCAACTAAAAAATATGTGACTTTATCTCTACAAACATATTAATAGTTGTTATTTTCACTATTTTATAGGACGGAAAATCTATTGTTTTATGATATTCCAGGAATTTTGCAAGAATTAGAGTCAGAAGAGGAGGAAGGACCAGGTATTATAATACTTCAAAGCTCCGCAAAAAACATCATAACTATTTAGGACCAAAACCTTGGGCAAGAAATGAATAGCCGCCCAGAACAAGGTTGTAACCACCAATTTCAAAATTTTTCAGGAATGATAAAAAACATATATTTTACATACTTTTAGTTTTTTGAAGACAAAATTACAATCAAACACAGGTATTTATCTATCTTAAAAATTACCAATACTTTATAAGGTCACAAGTAAATGAAAACATAAACACTAAGAAAAACTAATGTCTGAACACAGAACAAGGTTGTAACCATAAACAGAAGTAAAAGGTTGTAACCAACAAAAATACATGAAAGAAGTATTTTTAATAACAACACTCAATATGATGTTCTTATTAAACATAATTTATGATAAATTTTGATACAGCTTTCAATACTTAATCTGTATTGCATAGAAAATAATGTGATACAAGTTTTTTATTCACTTTTATAAGCTAGATTTTTTTCAGACATTCTGACTTATGTTATCTACTGTTATTCAGCCTTCAATTCTTCATAAAATTGCCTGAATTTCAGTGGAATGTAATTGCACATATCCATTAGGTCCTTCAATTTTTCTGCTTTTATTGGTAACTGTTGAGGATGGAGAAGAGGGATTTCAATCAGTGACACACTAAAGGGCTTACAATATGTATGCGAGCTCCTCTTGATTTCTTTAGGATTGAATATGGATACCAGGGCTGCAATACATTGTGGCTGTGTCTAACATAGACTGTTCCTGGATCATCTGCTGATATCTTAATCCAATGTGATGATGTAATCTTGAAGTCAGGGTTCCTCCTAAGAGAATGTTCAAGAGCATTCAAGTCTTTAAAGTCCTCAGGTTGCATATCATATACAAGGAAAGGTTTACTTGGCCTAGCTGATGCTATTACTTCAATCCAGTGTTTAGGAACAAATACAGTAAAATTTTTCTTTTGGCGCTCTATGAGAGCAAAGTCTCGGTCACACTGAAGAAAACTATGACCCGATACCAAGAACTTCTGATTAACTGCTGTAAAAAATCTGAGTGTAATTAAGTACTGACAAAGTGAAAGCATACGCCAATTATTATTTTGGCCAACACATCGGTCAGACCAAATTACAAGGGTCCTTTCTTCACCCTGGGCAAGAGGCTGGTAGTTTGAAGTGATATACTTCAATATGCATGAAGCAATTTCGGCAGAACCTCGTTTGGCCACACGTTCATGCCAAACACACATTGTTGCTTCATTTGTACCGGCATTGTGAATAGCTTGATTATAACAAGAATATTGTCGTTGGTAGAAAACAGATGAGTGGGACAATATAGGACAAAAAAGCACTTGTAAATCTGTATAAAGAACAATATAGTTAGGACTTTGTTTTGCCTTATTTGCATCTTCACCCATAGCTTTGTAAGCTATTTCAGCTTTAGAATGGTGCAATTTACTTTGAACTTCAATAGCTCTTCTCTTTTCATATGTCTCTGCTGAAATAATATATCACATAAAACTTGTCACAATAAGAACAGGAGTCTGCTCTAGGAAAACCAAATCTGAGATTAAATTCTGAGTGGAAAATATTTCTATATGTGTGTTCATTGCATTTATATTCAGGATGTTCTTCTCTAAACATATCAAATATTTTTTTCAAATTCAGATCAGCGGACAGGCAACTCTTTTCAGATTTGTTTCGACTGTAATGGCTTTCCTGCTTTGGCAAAGACTGGATGTGGTCCCGGATAGCTTCCTTTACATGATCAGGAGTGGCATGAGGCCGAATTTTATGTTTCCCTCTCTTGTCACATAGCGTCTCTCCAGATTTTAGTTTCTCTTGTAACTTCTGTATTCTACGAGGAGTTACTTTATAAACATGACACAGCATTTTTTTTACAAACCTGGTAAATTTTATCTGATGGTACTGAAATAAAGTAGGAAAAACTGCAATGTCTACGAGACACTGCTTCTTCAACCTCTCTTCTTTTTATATCCTGAAGCCTGACACAGGTTTGTCCTAACAGTGCTGTCTGTTGATCATAATTTAGGGAGTAGAAGTCTTTAAACAAACTTTGTTTCACCTCTAATGTTATTTGTTTGCATTCATAAGAGCATCCCTGAAATCACAAAATAACAATACTAAATTTACTAATATTCTAAAATGATTATTACATTAGAATATTCATACAGTATTCCTTGAATACATCTATGTATTAACGTGCAAGGATTTAATAATAGTGTTGTCAAAACACACTTTATATTATGAAGGGACTTGCAATAAATAAAGGACCACTTGGCCACCGAGGCAGGTATTATTATTATCATCATCATCATTCACGGGCGTGCCCACAACAACTCACCAAAGTTTCATCGCAATCGAATGAATGGTATAGGAACGCATACAGGACAAACAGACACACATTCATTTTTATATATAGAGATAAAGTTACTGATTAGTTTTTAAGATCTCTTCTATATTGTGTTATATATTTGAGCTAAATTTCTAGTTGGAGTGCTATCTATTGAGCATTAATAGAGCTAACTTAGCTTAACTTATTTTTAATATCTAGGTTGCAACCTTGCTGTCATCACTTATCTGCCTAGAAAGAACTGTAATGTGATGTAGAATGTTTCTGCCTGGTTCTACATTATGATGTTATATTATTTACTTAGCCTATTCATTATAGGCCTACATTATTAATCTGCTAAAATAGTTTGCACCATTTGGTGATAATTTACAAGTAGTTTAAATATGAAATAAATCTTTGTTACTAAACTATGATTTTACAATAGCCATGTGGAAAGTTGGGTTACAACCTTGTTTTACTTACCTCCTCTGGTGGATTTTTCTCAGCTATCAACTTGCCCCTTTTGGATATATATTGTTTTCCAGCATCTTTGAGCTTTTTACGTTTAATATCACGCCACTCACATTTTGCTTTCGTTTTTTACTCTTATTCATATGATGTTGAGCACTTTGTGTAAGAGATATACTTGGTTCGTCCGCCATCTTCTTTACTGATACAACCTTGTTCGTGGCAGGGAAAACTTGTAGCAAACATAACACCAATAAAAACACCATATTAAATAATCTAACTATTACTGTCATGTAGAGACGACCATTTACAACCTTGTTACATGAAAAAGTTAACTTTCAAAAAAATGAGGGTTACAACCTTGTTCTGGGCGGCTATTCAAATGTCATTAGTGAGATTTACAAATTTGAAAAATTTAACACGCTTTCTATGTTTGATTAAATTGTGAATTTCACAAATATAATATATATTTCTAAGAGAAAAAAAAAAAATTCAATGGAAAGTGACTGCAAATCTACAACAAGAGGAGAAATTATGGCAGTGGTATTTTGTACTTTAATAGGATAACCAAAAGTTCACCACACAAATGTTATTAAATTGTGTGCGGCTGATGGTAGGGGAATTCTAATTTTGTGAGCGCTGCCATGCACTATCAACGATTTTGATTTCCAATACAGTGTTTGAGATTCAATGACGGATAAGATCAAACAAAAAAAGAAAATAAGATAGATAAGCAGCTATACTTTCATTCTTTGATTTTCTCGTAGAAAATTGTAAAAAAAAATCCTATTCCATGAATTAATTCATTATAGTGGATTAAGTGCCGCATAATTTTAGGGGTCATTGCTCTGTTAGCGTTGTGTGACTTCACAAGATTATAAGCAGGAAACCACCTCAAACTTTTGAAAAATCAAATTCACCTGCAGATATTGTCAAAAGATTGATATAACAATCAACAAGATAAGGAGAAATATAACCACCAACAATTGGTATACGAGTGTACCTTTTGCTGATTATTTATTGAAAAACAGAACAACACTTTTAGGAACTCTGCGGAATAATAAAAAATAAATTCAAAAGGATTTACTGCCAAACAACAAAAAGGTTCAATGGGTTAAAAGAGTGTTTGGTTTCCAAGAAGAAAAAATTATTGTCTTACACGCAAAAAAACACTGTTTTTCTTTCTTTCTACATGCATAACACCACACCTATTAACTATGAACCATGAAAATCAGAAATTATCAAGAAGTATAACACATTAAAAGGTGTTGGTAAGGTTGAAAAAAAGTGTTTAGTGTTCTGGGTACCATGTGTAACCTTAAGATTAGGGTGGATTAAAAAATATAAAAGTTGGCGTAATGAAACGTTCAGGGAAGTAAAAGTATTTGGTTGGTACCGTTAAGAAATTTCCAAAATATCAACTCAATCGGATAATATCTTCTGCCTCCAAGACTATGTCTAAGATTCGGTATTGTAGTCAAATCTATAAAATATATGGGCATGTGATGTTAGCTGGTTGGTGGTCCGGCAAAGCTCATATAAATGTTATTAGGCTCTCTAAGTATTCCTTTTATGAAAAATTGACATTTGGATGGACTGATTCACTCTAAGGAAAGAAGGGAAATCAGGTCTTGATGGTAGAAACCATAAAACATCCCCAAAGAGTGGCAGATTGTTGACTCGCTGCACTTTGAGTTCCTCCCCCACCCTTTCCAACCAACCAACCATGGGCATGTTAAAACACATTAGAATCTGTAATCATCAAGATGCGGTGAACTGCCTTTATTTCATCTGCCGTTATACAAAACAACATGGTATATGACAATTAAGTGGCTCAAACTCCTTTACAGGTAAGACTTAGCATTTGGAAAGGATCTCCACAATACGGCCCTCATAGGATAGAGGACTTATTGTTGGACCATCCAAGTAATAAAAGAAATGTCTCAAAGGTAGCTCATTAAAATAAAATAGACATATGAGCCATTGGAGTGGTCTACTATGATTACACCACCCTTGCGCCCAGTATTAATTACTGTACCATCACATCCTACAGACGCTATGCCATCAGTGACGTCAATTTTACCTTCTTAGAATTTGATCAAGATGGTGGAAATGGATTTCATCAAGATGGTGGAAATGGAACTAATTGAACCCAAGGACGAAGTAACATCCCATTAACATAACCCTGGTTCCTTAACAATGGTGATGTGAGTCTCACTGACTACCCTCCGATTTTATATTTATTTCCTTCCTTGGTTTGCACAAGGGTTTTGTCCTTACGACCATCAAAATAAACTGCAATCATAAGATCATGACTTAAGGTGGTAGCTACTCTTCTGTAATACTCACCATTATGCAATATTGTATCATTACATCTATTCCTTGCAATAGAGCGCACTGTACTGAGAATGACTGACCATCATCCACCCTGACATGTATTTTTTTCTTAGCATCCCCCTTTTAGGTGTTTTGGCTTTTAATTCTTTATTTATGGAGTTGAGGTCAGTGAGATAAGGCTGACTTGCTTGGTGAACTGATATAAAGGAGGAATGGTGGACCAATAAAGTATGTTAACTTATAGAAGGCTTGAAAGATGAGAGAAAAAAAATCTTGACACTATAATAAAGAAATTATCTCTTTTGGTTTAATTTTGTTGAAGTTTCCAGGATCTTTTGTTTGTAATGTAAGTAAAGGTGAGTTTTATTGTATAAAGAACTTTATAGAAATGAAGTCTTGAGATTAAACTTTTCACTCAATTTCAATTTCTAGAATTTTTAACAAGATGAGATATTGGATATAAAATTTATTTCTAAATTTATCAGGAAAGAGTAACTTGTTCCATATTAAACTCCTTTGGATGGATTTTACCTTGATCACAATATTTTCTGTTGGAAGTTCTTCAGTAAATGTCTCTATCTTTACATTTAAGTGTTCTTCAGCCTTAACACTATAAAATCTGCTTCCTGATGTGTTGCTCTCATCTAGTTCTTCCTGGAATTATAAACAAATATTCACACACTATATATCTATATAAAAATAAATAGATATATAAATTGACAAGTGAACTTGAGACTCTATTAATATACTATTTATATTAAAAACACCTACAACAGTGTACACAGGGAGTCATTCTTCTTTTCAGACCATGGTTCTACAAGTAGCCCAGTATAATAAACACCCTTTTCAGACCATGGTTCTGCAAGTAGCCCAGCATAATAAACACCTTTTTTAAACCATGGTTCTACAAGTACCCCAGTATAATAAACACCCTTTTCAGACCATGGTTCTACAAGTAGACCAGTATAATAAACACCCTTTTCAGACCATGGTTCTACAAGTAGCCCAGCATAATAAACACCCTTTTTAAAACATGGTTCTACAAGTACCCCAGTATAATAAACATCCTTTTCAGACCATGGTTTTACAAGTACCCCAGTATAATAAACACCCTTTTCAGACCATAGTTCTACAAGTAGCTCAGTATGATAAACACCTTTTTCAGACCATGGTTCTACAAGTACCCCAGTATAATAAACATCCTTTTCAGACCATGGTTCTACAAGTAGCCCAGTATAATAAACACCCTTTTCAGGACTTACTAAAATACCCTTGAAGAAATAATTACCGACCTTGTTAAATTGGTATCCCTTGTATCAATTTTTCTCCAGGATATGTGAAAATGTCTCATGACTTGGGTTCCATTCTACTCTTTTTTTTAAAGTTAATTTGAATTGACCCGTTACAAAAGAAACCTATTAAAGAAGTGACTGGGTAATATCGCTGACTAGTAGTGGATTTATTAATATGATCCAAGTGATCCAGAAACATATGTATGAAGATTAATAGATTAGCTACATTCTATGTGAACACGCAGTAGTATCTTTTAAATGCTCCCAAGATTATACAACATGCTATAAGATTATATTAGTTAATTTTATAATAATGTCACCAAAATTGGAAGGCATGTTTGTATAAACATTTGATGTTATGAGTAGCGGATGACATAACAGGTGTTGCAGAGGTGTTGGCAATCCATAGTTAGAAACCAGTCCGGTCGCCGTGTTTAAATGGGAGGTTTGAAGCCCTCGGGGCTGACTACAGGAGATAGACGTTAAGCTGGGAGGTCACGCTGCTTGCCATGGGGCCACACGGGCTAAGTCGTCGGGTTCACCCAGTACCAGTCTGGGACTGCCGACCGCGCCCAAGGAGGGATCACATTTCAGCCAGACTGAATAATAGGAAGAATGGACTAAAGTGCTAGGATGAAGACTACAATGACAAACTACAAATACTGTGCAGGGCATACAGGCAGGCAATGGCTGGTCCAAGTTCTAGGCTAAATGACTCCGATATTTTAGACTATTTAGATACTATTGACAGTGACAGCAACTTTGTGAATGAAAAGTGATTCTGACATCACTAGTGATGGAGATAATTTGCCAGATCTTAGGAATCCAGCTGTTCATAACATGTCTGACAGTGATGATAATGATATGGATGATGAAGACTACATGGATATTCTGTCACATGAGCAACCTCTTACTCTCCCCTTTACATGATTTTACAAAACGTTATGTAGTACAGGTAAGACGCAGTGCTAAATATTATTATTATTATTATTATTATTATTATTATTATTATTATTATTATGTAGTTCAGAATCAAAATAAGCTACAAACACCAAACTAGTATAAAATTTTACAGAAATAAATTCTCTTTCTTGCAGGATGACTGATGAATAAGGAAGACAAGGCAAACATAATATTTTTAGCTCTGAATTAGAAATTTTAATTCAATTCTACAGATTTTCAAAATTTCAAATTTTTTTTACAAAATAACTGTAGTCTAATAAATGATGTAATATGTTTGTTTATAATCTTCAATGTTTGTAGTATAAATGTGATTTTTTTCATGTATATAGGCTAAAATTATTTTTATGAGAAAATTTAAAATGCTTAGAGGTAAAATGTGAAAATTAACCTGAGTGTTTTGGCTCAGTCTAGTGAAAATGCGCTTATGGCAAAAGGGTTAATTTATAACCAGATTTAGATCAGAGAAATAATGTTTACAGTAATAAAATAGGTTTAACTTACTAGGTTATAAGAAAATGAAATGTTGGTGGACTTGAAATGAATAATTAAATACCTCAATTAATATAATAAATGTGTAGTGAAAAATATAAGCACATGAAGAATGGCAACAAAGACAACAGTGAAACAACATTGGTTAACGACATGAGCAGTTGCCAGCAGCACAAAGGCCTACCAGCCTACCTTAAAACAAAGATAAAACATTTATAAGATAGGTTTGACACAACAAATAGCAATATAAAAGTTAAAGGAGCATTTAGGTTTTGAAAATACAGTTTCTTTAATAAATTAGCTAAAATATTACCTTAATTGTTTCCTTGAATTGATGAAAGTCGTCCTGAGGAGATTCTGTTTTTATGTTGGAAGTATCATAACTGCACGACTCCATCTTTATAACAATGTTCAAATCTTCTGGCTGGAAAATTATCTTAACTAGACTTGTAAAACATACAAATTAATTGTCTGAATAATTAGGAGCTGGAAAATGACTTTTACTTTATTGGAGAAAATATGAATTCTATTGTGACTAAAATAAAAAATAATAATATTTAGTGATGTTAATCTTTAGTGATGACTAGAAATATAATTATTCCCCATAGCATGTTAGGTTACCTGTTGGTTGTGTGATCCTTACAAGTGTTACTTATTCTTACAGTTACCAAGATCATAACATCCGGTAGCAGGGAATTACCCGGTAGCTAATGAAACAAGCGCTCATGATATTACTATTTTATAAATATTTCTGGGTTTTATCTTACTTATCATTAAAGATTATGTTCGGTCAGTTCAAAGCTTCAGTTCGCGCCTAAAGTTTGAATTTATAGCATATATTGTATAGAGATTGTAAGAGATATCTTTATTTTTGTGTTAACAATAACTTTTCCTAAAATATGGAATGAAACCTAAGGATCCGACATATAAATGCCAAGCAATTTGTAGTCAGCCTACCATCAGCTGGCAATTTTATGATAGTTTATTATTATTAGCACTGCGTCTTACTACCCGTTCGGGTTATACACACTTACGCTAATGTGTAATGGGTAGGGTGATTGTGAGATGAAATGGAGGACCTACAGTTTAACGTGGAATCCGAACCACAGTGGAGGCCTGGCATTCCCCACATTCACAAGATGTCTTGTCAGAGGTGAAGGAAGGGTTTGGTAATTAGATAAATTTGTGCCTGAACCGAGGATTGAACCCCGGACCCCAGCACAGAAGTCCGACACCTTACCCCTAGACCACCAGGTCACCCTTTATGATAGTTGTTATGTGATATTTTCATGACAAGTTTCTAGAATTAATTAAAATAACACAGGTATAGAGGGCATACTCTTAGCATTCTTGAATAAAAATAGGTTTCCTTAGTATTTTAATAAATAGGATGGATTAGTCTCAATTGCATCACTAAACTGATTAAATAACAAATGTCAGAAACACGTTTTCTTCATCATAAAATACAACAAAATGGAAGCTTATTTACAATCAACATAGAAAGAATTGGGATAAACCAATGTATGATTAATTGTTATTAGCAATTTAATTAAGTGCTCACAAATGTGACAGGACAATATTTCACCACTTGGATCAAACATACTTGTTACGTACTTAATATACAGCTTAGGGACAACTTTAATACAAACAAACACCAATAAAAGTTTCTTAACATCTTTACTAAAATAAGTAATATGTTGTTATAACTATAAATTGCAATAACCTTTAAAAAACCAACCTATTTTCATAAATAAATAAAGGATCAGATCAAATTAAGAGAAAGAGTAATGTTAAAATAAATAATTAAGTGGAAGTTGAAAATACTTTGTAATAATATCACCAAAGTTACTTAAGGTTCAACAAGATATTTTATGTGCATTCTGTTTAATTAATACCATAAATTATAATAAACGGGGATGGTGCTAAAAACTGCTCATATGATCACTTAACAAAATAAATTGAAAATAGGAAAATAATTCAAACCCAAACTTTCATTCAGGATGATATGGGAATCAAATCATACTAAAATCCTAATTATAATAAATATGTTCTTTAGATAAGCTAATCATGACTAAACAATCACATGTTTTTGATGATTTAAAGGTTATGTTTTATTAATTTTAAATAGCTTATATTAGAAATGTAAAACATGATTCTTCGATACCTCAAATTAAGTAACGGCAAATAAGCAAAACAGCAAAATTCAGGATTAGTTGTAATCAATTATGTCTCATCTTTATTTACCGTTATTTGCTACATATTTGGGTTAAGTTAACAATCCTATTTCATGAATTTAATAAACTTGTGTTTTTGACCGTTGTTTATTGTAATTTGTTTTAATTATTTATTAGTGACCTGGTGGTCCCGGGGTAAGGTGTCAGACTTCTGTGCTGGCGGTCGGGGTTCAATCCTCGGTCCCGGCACAGATTTATCTGATTTCAAAACCCTTCCTTCACCTCTGACAAGACATCTTGTGAATGTGGGAAATGTCAGGCCTCCACCGTGGTTAGGATTCCACGTTAAACTGTAGGTCCTTCATTTCATCTCACAATCACCCTACCATTACACATTAGCGTAAGTGCGTATAACCTGAACGGGTAGTAAGACGCGGTGCTAATAATAATAATAACACTACTGTTTCATAAGCATCACAATTGAAATAAATATTCTATATGTTGAAAACGTTCGTCATAGTACACTTCATATGTGACCTTCTAGGCTCTTTTACATTTTTATGGTACAATGTTTATATATTTTATTCCCTTTATTAAGCAAACAAATGTATGTAGAATCAAATTACACCAAGATTTAGACATTTTTAACACTTTTAATAAATACTACATCCAAACAAAACTCGACAACACACCAGCCAAATCCCTTTTGAAATGTAGATATTGACAATGACCTGTAATTTTTCCGTGACTAGGCATACGTGATGGATGTCATCCTAAAGCCATACACGCGTGATCCTGTGCAGGAAAATGCATACGACAACTTTGTAGGCCTACAATGTGTACCAACCATGTTTAGTTATTAAATTGAATAGTTTATTTTACCTCTAATTATAAATTTAATTTGACAGATGAAAGATTGGGTTAAGCTGGGTTATGAATGTGTCAAATAATGAAAGGTTAGATTAGCTGGTCTGATAAGTGTCATAGTAATTAATATAAACTAGTTGTCCTATTATTTCCATAACCTCATCAATATTAAGTTTTAAGAGAGTTTACACTTCTTCTAGAATTTAGTTAATTGTTATAGATTCTTGTGATCGCCTACATCGAGTCAAGTCACTTGAAGTTCAATTTACTATAAATTAAAATTAATTGTGTTTTATGTGTTATCGTAATTTCTAAAAAAAAATCTTTTGAATTAATATATTATGTTTATAATACCTGGTATTACTTTATGTTTTAACTACTATTCTGATTACTAGAAGAATTTTAGATGTTCCATCGATTTAACAAAGATAATAATCAATATCCAATAATACATTTTTAGTAAAGCTTGAGAGGTAGTGAGTGGTGCACTCTATAGTATGTACGATTCGGTGTGGAATGCCCAATGACTCTATCTACTGTCAAGTGGATAAATTTAAACAAACCCATGCAAAGGACGAAAGCGTGACACTTAAGGCTGTGCAAGAATGATAATATTTTATTTTCTCATTTTTATGGCTGTGAGCCTTTTTAATAGAATAAAAAATATTAAAATAAGTAATAATAGAGCAAAATTGTTATGTATTTTTTGCTTAAATAGTTATAATGCTTAATTAAAATTAATAATACTAATTCGTATCCAAGTATTAAGTAATACAAGCAAAAGCCTTAAAAAATTTTTTGTGGGTGTACGGATAGTATAGCACTATATGGTAAACATATTTTAGGCACGGTTTGTACCATATTTTCCATCATATTAATTTTTATTTAATAAATAATGAAGCTGAATCGGCGGCAGACTTTCTCATTCTTTTACAAATAAATTTCCTAATAGAAAACTACTTTGTATTTTGAAATTAAATTTAACTCTCCTTATTTAGCAATAAATATTGGTTCATTTGACGTTTTTCATACAATCGTTACTATCATATTTTAAAAACTGGATAGGAAATTGCCTGAAGTTACGTGATTTTCACAAAAATAAATACAGCCAAACCGGGCCGTGCCGTTGAGAACCAAACACAGGTAGGAGAGACAGTTTGTATTTGTTGGACAGCGGCGGGCGAGGAGTGATGAGGGGGTTGAAGATCATTAGCAAACTTTTCAAAACCAGCTGAGAAAAGTATTGAGGTACAAAAACATACTAAGAGTAATATTATGATATTTTAGACTGTTCTTGCCTGTTAGCTATTTAATGTGTGAAAGCTGTACAGTCTATTGCTACCAGTATCCTTTGACATTGTTTAGTTTTATATTTTAGTTTGAGCGTAGGTTACCATTTAACTGGCATAAATATAATTATATTAATCAAGGCCGTAAACAGCAAATCATTTCGGGGGAAGGGGAGAGGCTCATCCCCCAATATATGGAGGCTAGGACAAATTCTAAGTATTAAACTACTCTAGAAGCTCTTTGAAGAATTTTAATGGCAACATAACACCATAACTGCCATAGGCTAGAATAAACTCAAAATATTAAACACCTCTATAAGCTCTCTGGTGTATTTCTTTTATGGCAACCTAACACCATAGCTGCCGGAGGCTAGAAAAAATTATAATTATTGAAGTTATACTTCTTTAGGCGCGTTATGAAAAAATGATGAGAGTGAAATTTTAAGATGCGCGCGCATCACTGTAACACAAAAGTAACAGGTTGAAGCTAAACCGCTCATTAAGTCTCGAAAAAAAAAGCTACCAACAAAATAGAAATAGAACCTCTGTTAGTCGCGCATGTTGGTACGCTCGTCGCCTCTGATCACTGTTTTCATATATATAATACTTATCCACATGTTTCTAGTTTCTACATTCACAACACGTGTTTTAGTTTCATACAAGTGTGAATTATATATGTGCTAATAAATTATATTCAGTAGTGATTTAAATTGAATATTTTGATTAATATTATTTACTATTCGTAAATATTAGTGAAAAAAATTGTGCTTATAGATTTTTTCAAGTGCTCCAATATAATTGAAGTTAAATATCCGTATGTATTATTAGTAGTATAGAATCTTATGTATGAGGGCCAGGAGGGGTAATGTGTATGTGTGTGTGTTCCCTCCCCTCAACCATTTCCCTCCCCTCCCGCGGCGTGGACTCACGGACGCGCTCTATCTGTCTGTCTCTCTCTCTCTTTCTCTCCCACACACATACTCATAGGAATACTGGGACAGTGAAGGTTAATGTTTGCCCCCTCACCCCCTCCCCGAAGTATGTTGGAGTTCTCTATCTCTCTCTGTCTCTCTCTCCCCCTTCTCCCCTCACGCTGGAAGACCATCATGTACTGGGACAGCGAGGGGAAATGAATGTAGGTATCCTCTTATACACGGTTCATGTTTCAGGCCAGCTAGGAGAAATGTGATGGGGAGGGAAAGTATCATGACGAGGGTGGTGCGCCGACGTCATGGTGAGGGGTGGATGGGTTGCAGCCCTGCTTGAGGACGGTCGAGTTTAAATGAGCTTTTTTTGCTCTACACATCTCCGGAACAGATTACCAGTCCCCCTCCGAGGCTGTGCTGGGAGCTAAGATGTCGGATGTGTTTGTGAAGAACAAGGTTCGAATCTCGCCCAGGATGAACGAGCTGTAGTTTTCCACTCTCCCTCCAAGCAAATGAGGGTTCA
The DNA here is from genome assembly GCA_039000515.1 of Timema cristinae. Classification (NCBI taxonomy): domain Eukaryota; kingdom Metazoa; phylum Arthropoda; class Insecta; order Phasmatodea; family Timematidae; genus Timema; species Timema cristinae. Next base: position 26,205 of record JBCFYV010003313.1, read on the forward strand.
TTTCCTCTAAGCTAATACGGGTGTACTTACTTTAAATCTTACTCACCCCCATTTCAGGAATTCAAAACCTAAAAATTTTTTTTTTTCAAATTAGATAATGTAGTTCAATTCCATACTGTACATTCCACTTCATGTTACATTATATATTCGAAATTCTTATAAGAATTAAAACGAGGAGATCGAGGTTCTAATTGTACCGCCCTCCTTATCCTCTAATAGATAAGGGCAGGCGCACATTACACAAAAGCAAAATAAACATATAAACAATAACAAATGATAAATTGCAGAGGAGCTGATAGGACTGCATAAAAGTGAATAGGCCTTTCTCTCTGGCTTATACAACAATCTTGCTTCCATGAACTCTCCTTAACTATCATCCGCCATGTTGGTACTATGAGCAAAGGGGAGAAGGTCGAGAATCTTATGTTTAAAGTTATAATTTATTTACCTAGAATTAGTAAATTAAAAGGTTGCATTGAGTATAAGAATGTTTATTAGAAAAGATAGATATATGCAAATGTAAGTAACAACAATGAATAAATATATATATACGTAGAAGATAGGGTTATGCCCATGATAATACAGTTGTCATAACGACATAGGCTATGCCCATGATAATACCGTTGTCATAACAACATAGGTTTTAACAATTATTTCCAAGATTAATATATAACTTCTCTATGGGTCTCCGTGGCAACCCTCAGTATAATGACAACAATAACTAGCTGCCACAGGCCAACAATCCGCGTTTCAAAATCGGATTGAATCATATGACTTAGAAAATTCAATTTAAAAACACAACTATTTGTGGCAACCAAAATCTATCTTTTAAAAGGAGATAGTAAATCATGTACTTAGCCATAAAAAATAAGTACAAACAAAATTTAGCCTTAAGGCTATAAACATTTCCCATATTATCCAGGCATTACGCCTTAAAAGAAGTAAGATCAAAAAATACAAAGAGATAATGTCCCTCATGGTTTTAACCATTATTTACAACGCCGGAAGGGCAAAAACTCCCAATAATACATTTAACCTGTAATAAAATATATTACGACACGTTGAACTACGTAATTTCATCATGTTTACAAAAAATAGTGATTTAACCCAAAAATGACAGAAAGTAAGCCCACAATTAATTTTGTATATACCTTGGGAAAAAATCCCATCCTAGAGCAAGTGTCTAGCGACACGGTTGATTCAGGAAGTGAGTTTACAACACAAACAGAACCCGTATGTAAACCGTTATTCTCTGAGGGGAGGGAATATAGGGGAAACAAAAGAACATCAAAGAACAATCACACGGAACAGAGGGAAGGGGTCGTAAGTCACCAAAGGAAACAACTAGATCTTTGGAGGGGCGCGTAGAACATCACGTGTCTATCACGAGGTTATTCCCATGATGCAACGGGCGACCTCACGCTCAATGTGCCACACCTTTCACTCGTTTAGTCTTTTTTCACACTCGGTGCAGAAAAGTGCTCGCGAACAGGGATGTTGTTTAACGAGAGTCGAGACACACTAGCCAAGAAACGAGGCACTTCTTGGTGAGTACAATATTGTTTATTCTTCGGTGTTGTTGAAATAGTGTTCATTCGCCAGTATATCCTTCATGCTTGTAATGTTGATGTCAATCAACGTTACAGAATCTCGGCAGGGCAAACTAGGGTTGGTTTTCCACTCTCCCTCCAAGCAAATGCGGGTTCACTTCCTCTAAGCTAATACGGGCGTACTTACTTTAAAAATTATTTATCTCCATTTCAGGAATTCAAAACCTAATTTTTTTTTTTTCAAATTAGATAATGTAGTTCAATTCCATACTGTAAATTCCACTTCATGTTACATTATATATTCAAAATTCGTATCAGAATTAAAAAGAGGAGATCCAGGTTCGAATCTCTGTCAGATGAACTGAGGGTTGGTTTTCCACTCTCCCTCCAAGCAAATGTGGGTTCACTTCCTCTAAGCTAATATGGGTGTACTTACTTTAAAAATTAAATCTTATTCATCTCCATTTCAGGAATTCAAAACCTAAAAAAATTTTAGAATTAAAACGAGGAGATCGAGGTTCGAATCATGATCAGGTGAACTGAGGCTTGGATTTTCCACTCTCCCTCCAAGCAAATGCGGGTTCCTAATTCAACCTTCCCAATTCCTAATCCATTAGCGTAATTAGTACTCTGAACGATTTTACACTCTCATCATGCACAAATGATGGTACATTTGTTACATTGTGAACGTACAAATTTGTATGTGTATATCATTCTATCTGTCTTATATAATCAAAATTCGTATAAGAATGAAAAAGGGGAGATCCAGGTTCGAATCTTGGTCAGGTGAACTGAGGGTTGGTTTTTTCACTCTCCCTTCAGGCAAATGCGAGTTACCAGTACTCTGAATGATTTTACACACACGCTCTCATCATGGTACATTCGGATAAAAACTTTTTTCGAACATAAGGATGAGATGATCGAGGTTCGAATCTCGGTTAGGATAAACGAGGGATGGTTTTTTCACTCTCCCAATTCCCAATTAGTACTCTGAATGATTTTACACTCTCCTATCATGGTACATTCGGTTAAAAACTTTTTTCAAATATAAGGACGGGTGATCGAGGTTCGAATCTCGGTAGGGTGAACTGAGGGTTGGTTTTTCCACTTTCTAAATGTGAGTTCTCTGTACTCTGAACGATTTAACACGCTCTCATCATACACAAATGATGGTACATTCGGATAAAAACTTTTTTCGAACATAAGGATGGGTGATCAGGGTTCGAATCTCGGTCGGGTGAACTGAGGGTTGGTTTTTCCACTCTCTCTCTCACTCTCTCTCTCTCTCTCTCCAGAGTGAGAGGTGGTTTTTTTTGGTATAGCCCCCTTTCCCTCTAACAGTTTTTCAGAGCCGGCTGGAAACATTAATATCTAAATGATCTTTTTGCTTTGAATGAAGCATACATATCCCGCTTATTATAAAATACCTTTTTTTTAACTCAGAACAGGATCACGGACTTAAATAAATAGTACAACTTTTTTATTTAGCGAGTATATTCTTAAGATTTTGATGATACACACATACACATACACACATATAAATTCTTTCTCTTTCTTAGTCTTTCACTTGATGCATACAAAAAATCTCTTTCTCTAAAGTCTTACATATAGTGTTTTTTTCAGTCTTGTCTAAACACGTACATACGTCTTAGAACGCGCACGCGCGCACTCGCGAACGCTTCACCACTTGAACAGTTCGTACTCGCCTTCACCTATATATATCAGTCCTATCTGTGAAGCGTTAAAGCGGCTCCTTTAGCGCGCACCAAAGTTTTTACCCGGAAGATGCACTCTGCCCACATAGTCTAGCGTTATGATTTTGGTTCATCTTCATCCTCGCTGACCTCTTCGTCCTCTTCTAGACGACGGGCGTTGTACGTTCGATACTTTTCAAGTTCGGAGATGCTCTTGACCCGATCGAGTTCCTCACGCTCGATTCGATCCAACTCGGCGCACAAAGAGTTTTCCTCCTCGTCCCCGGGGCAGGCTGTAGAACCGCGTTCGACGGACTGACTCGATTCCCGAGAATTTGCGGCTCGTTCCCCCCTTCCTTGAGATTGTAGACGGGGCAAGCGCTAGAACAGCGTTCAACGGACTGACTCGATTCCCACATTCCGGGATTATGGCATCCGAGCCACTGCACGGAAGAATCGCAGCACTCGCTCTAACCTTTGTCGACCCTCGCGATGTGGTATTCTAAACCACCGTTCGAAATCTTAATATCGCTCATGTCCTCCAGACGGTAACCCAACTGCCTAAACATGTCGAATGAGATACGCCTCCCTACCTCGCGCCCGCTTTATACGCTCGGGATGGAGGGAGGCAATAGTTGGCGTGAAGATTACCAAACCCCCACCCCACCGAGGGATGTCATGTCTCAGGTCAACCCTTCGTATCAGAACGACATCTGAAACGACACGGTTTGTTTATAACGTCTTATAACGTTCTCATTCGGAACATTTATATTCACGCGAGATACCAGTAATAAATATTTGTATTTTATAAACCATTTGACTTAGCAAGGTTTAAACACTTTCACAATTTTTTCTCTCATTTTTGAATTATCCGCCTGACAATACTACCGCTTTAATTAAAGCTGTTTAGATTTTGCTCAAAAAAGAGAGGATTGTAAATATACCCGAGTCAGATTCGAACCCCGTTATCAGTCTAGTTTACTGTGAGAGTAGCGCCTTAAACCTTGCAGTCACTAAAGAGGGTACACAGCAAGAAAATGCCCGCTAAAAAAGTCTTTTCTTACCATAGTTTTAGAACATCATCTGAAACGGTGTGGTTTGTTTGGGCAGACCCGAATTGCGCCAGTTATTAAGGGATTAAAAACTGTTTACTAATCCCGGACCCGAATTGCGCCAAGTCAGTTTAGGTAGTCGGGGAGGGAGGTGGGGGGGATGATACAAATAAAGACCATCGCAAACAAGCTCTCGCCCCGTCATGTCTTTCCTACCCTTAGTAAAGGAATGTAAAAACGCCCTAAGTGCCCCCAACAAGACTTGTAACAGTAGTATTGACATCCGTCTGTCCAATACTTATTAATTGTCTCGACAACAGTGTCTGTCCCGGTGTATTTTTTAAAAAAAATTTCGGGTTTTTTGTGAACTGTGATAATATTAGCGAGAATTATTGATATGGAAAGGATTTATAGTGAAAAAGGGAAAGTTCTGATTGTCTCTTATAATTATACGTATCGACAGGTGAATCAATGAAAGTTGACGAGGGAAGAGAGGTGGAGATTCACTAAAAAGGACTGCAAGGCTAAAATATTTACTCTTGATGGTGGAAACATTTTCTCGCGGACTGAAAACGAACACAACCACGAACCACTACTAGATCAAGAGTTGAACAGAAGATCCATCAGCAACGCAGTTAAGAGGAAAGCTGATGAGAGTGAAGTAAGGCCTTCAAAGTTAATCCACACAGAGGTACAGACACAGAAAGAAACTATAAAAACATTGACCAGCAAGGACATTAAATGTATCAGGAATAACATCAACTACGCTAAACTAAAAACACTGCCAAAGTTGCCTAAATCTTCCGAAGAAATTCAATTTGCCATAGATTCAATTGAAATAAAAACTATTCAAGACGAAATCTTTTTGTTGAGAAACGAAAAAGAGAAGGGATCGTGACATTTTCTTGTGACTCGAATCTTGAGTATTTGTGCCAGAATGATATTGTAATTATGGATGGAACCTTTGAATACGCACCGAAACATTTTCTTCAGCTTTTTACTGTACATGGGTATTTCGAAGGGTCATACATACCTCTAGTCTTTTGCCTACTTAAAAACAAGAAAAAGCAGAGCTACATTGACGCTATGAGAATCCTTAAGGACGGTTGTGAGAAGGGACAGACACACAGACACAGACAAAAGGCATGCTCCGATGCTTCCAGAAGGGAGCATGAGAGCAAGCTCCAACACGTACCGACCAATTGGTCACACCGTGTGGTTCGCAAAAATTAAAAATGGGTTGTCGCGTTTCGCGAAGTTCTGAAACAAAGAAACAGAGATTACATAATATTAGTAATATTGGGGGCAAAAAAAAAAGGGGGGGATAAGAATTTGAGAAACCGACTAAGGGTTTTTTTTAGAGTTACGTGCGGAGACACTACTCTATGGGGGGCTGGGTGAGAGCCTCCCAAACCACTGTTGACACATCTCGCTTATCCGAGCAGGGCTTTGGGACGTCGATGGCACCCACCAGGGTCGATGACGTAGTTCCCAAGCCCCTGGATAAGAGGATTGGTGGCACCGGGAAGTCTGGCGTAGAAGGACTGCACCAGTTTCCGGAAATGGTCCTTGATGGTAGGCATATCCAGGTCGCGATGAAGAGTCTCATTCCGGACATACCAAGGTGCGCCCACAATGATCCTCAGACATACGCTCTGGAACGCCTGCATCCTCCTCATATACGTGTCCGCCAGGTGACCCCAAGCGGGACACGCATAGTCGAGGATCGGCCTGAGCAGCTGCTTGTACAGCGTCAGACCATTCCTTGTAGACAGGGCGCTACGCCTGTTAAGCAGTGGGCCTAGGACTCCCAGCCTTTGCCTCGCCTTGTTGAGTCTTTCGTTGCAGTGTCGTCTCCAGGTCAGTTTTGTGTCCAGCGTAAGTTCCAGGTACTTAACACTGTCCGCCCATCTGATCTGTTCTCCGAACAGCCGGAGTGGAGCCGGCCTGTAGTACTTTCTTTTCCATGTGAAGAGCATTGCAGTGCTCTTCTCCACGTTAATACTTGTTCTCCAGGTTGTCAGCCACCCCTCCAACTGCGTCAGGTGCGTCTGGAGTCGCCTCTCCACCAGCCGCCCTCGCCACGACTCCGCTACTAGAGCCGTGTCGTCCGCATACAGAGCCAACTCGGTGCCTGGGGATTTTGGAATGTCGTTCACATAGAGACTGAAGAGCAGCGGGCCCACCATGGAACCCTGCGGCACTCCAGCCCGGATGCTTCTGACTTGGGATGTGGCGTTCCCAAAGGTAGTGGAAAAGGTGCGATGGGAAAGATAAGATTGAACAACCTTAACTAGGTAGAAGGGCAGGTTCAGGGAGAGGAGTTTGAAGAGGAGACCCTCGTGCCAAACACGGTCGAAGGCCTTTGCCACGTCAAGAAAGACAGCACCAGTCAGCCTGTTGATGTTGAAGTTCCTCGTAACCTGTTCCACGAGCCGGACAAGTTGATGAGACGTAGCGTGTCCCACCCGAAGGCCGAACTGCTCGTCCACCAAGATGCCCCCCTCGCGAACATGTCGGGTCAGTCTCGTCAGTATTAGTCTCTCGAACAACTTGCCCAGACAGTCGAGCAAGCTGATCAGTCGGTAGGACGAAGCTAGGGCCGGGTCCCTACCCGGTTTATGAAAGCAGAGGACGTTGGCATGCTTCCAGAGCTCGGGGAAGTGACTCAGGAACAGGACGGCGTTGAATAACTCCACAAGGAAGTTAATCGCCTCCAAGGGCAGCTTTCTGAGGACCGCGTTACTGATACTGTCGGATCCGGGGGCCTTGTTTTGTCTTAGAGCGGCTATCGCCCGTGACATTTCTGTCACCTCCGTTGGTTCGGGTTCATCCAAGGGGCTGTACGAGACCGCACTGATGACCTGCGCCACATGCGCAACGTGCACCGGGTCTGACGGGTTGTCAGTCGGTACAAATTGCGCCTCTAAGTGCTCAGCGAGAGCATCGGCCTTCTCCTGGTTGGAGTTGGCCACCCCGTTGCGATTCACAATAGGCGGCCTTGGTGCGGGGACCCGCATCAAGTTCCTCGTCATTTGCCACAAGGACCTGTCCTGCACGCACAGGCTCTCAATCTTGTCCTCCCAGACACTGTTCCGGTATTCTCGGAACCATCTCCCGAACCGCATGGACTTTGCGGCTCCAGTTGGCCTTGTCTACCGGGTCCCTCGAGATTTGCCAAGCCTTCCTCAGCCGATTTTTCTCCCGGACGTGCCTGAGGATAGAATCGTGCAAGGAAGCCTGTGGCGCCCTCTTAGGACGGTGCCTCGGCGTCGAAGCTTCGAGCGACCCCTTGATGGCGGAAGTTATGAACTCAACACCGCGATCGATTTCCGCTGCTGTTCGAAAGGTAGGGGTGGGTCCCAACCTCTCTCTCAACACATTCGTAAACCTGTCCCAGTCAGTGCGCTTTAGGTCGGGTTTTTCGGGGGGTCTATGAAGGACACCGCGCGTCCCAGGTTCACGAGAACAGGGTTGTGATCCGAGTCTAGATCAGCTAGAGACTTCAGCACCAACCGCCTTCTGATCCCTCTGGAGACAACGAAGTCTAGGACGTCCGGGAGATAGCCGGGATTGAAAGGGAAGTGGGTAGGGGTCGGAGGCCCGGCAGCCACCAGGCCGTGTAGATCTATGACGTCGCGGAGCAATCCGCCGCGAGCGCACATAATCCTAGAGCCCCATGAAGGGTGCTTAGCGTTGAAGTCACCACCGATTAAAACAGGCGTGGTACCTCGAAGCAACACCTCCATGTCAGCCCTCGTAGCCTGGTCGAACCGGTGGAAGGGAGGGAAGTAGATGGAAATGAGACGCACTGGGCCAGTCAAGGTCACCAGTTGGATAGCCGTTGCTTCCATGTGTTGGAGGGGAGGAAGTAAAACGACGTGGTGGTCAAGGCCCCTTCGGACCAGAACCGCCGTCCCACCCCTTCCCACATCCCCCGCTCGGTCACTACGATGGCAGATAAACTCTGCTAACGAGAACCTCATTGCGGAGCGCAAGTGGGTTTCTCCCAGCAGCATTACATCGACACGATGCTTTGCCAAGAAACTTTCAAGCTCAGCCTTCTTCCCCGCGACTCCGTTGGCGTTCCAGAGTGCGACCGTGAGCTCCTTCAGCACTGGTGGTTCTCTATTCGGGTGCACTGCCATGAGAGACCAGGTAGAGGATGATGTGCTCCATGACCAGCTGGCCACGGTTACTCCTCGGAGACTCCTGGACCTTCCTCAAGAGACTCGATGAAAAGTCCCATGGGTCCAGTCCCGGAATACCCTTGAGTAGCTCAATGCAATTTTTGAGCTTTGCAGCATCATCCTTGGGTGTGGGGGTTACAGGGGTGACAAGGGTGGGAGTTGGGAGTGGAAGGAAAGGGTTGGAAGGGTGTAGGATGGCAGTGTGGGTTGGGATAGGGAGAGGAGCGGTCTCGGGTGGGCCCTCGACCAAAGGGGTAGAACTGGATTCCACCGGTTCAGGTTTGGTGGCTTCGGCAGGTGCCTCGGCCTGAGGTGGAGGGGTATCTCTCTTTGACAGCACACTGGCGAACGATTGTACCAGTGGCTTTGGTGTTGGAGCTGGAGTCACTTTCGCGCTCCGTCCCGCAACGTGCCCCGAGGGCTTCTGGCCTTCACTTAGCCCATCCGTCCTCCCTTCTTGAGGCTTGGAGACCCGCACATTCCCTGCCGCCCGGAATGACTTGTACGTGGGACAGCCCCGCCACGCCGAGGAATGAGCTCCTGAGCAGTGCAGGCACTTCGGGGGAGATCGTCTCTCCTCCGAGCACCCGCCCCTCTCGTGGTCACCACCACAGAATCCACACCTAGGGTTAGCGCGGCAATCCCTCCACACATGACCAAACCGGAACAGTTCTTGCACTGAACCGGGCCGCCCGGAGACTTGTACTTCTCCACCCTGACGCGGAGCCCGCACAGGACTGATATGGAATACAGCCTTGCGGTGTGCTCCCCGGGCGACAGAGAGACAACGAAGTTCGGCAACCGCTGCCTTTCTCCGGTCTTCTGATCCCGCTTCCATTGGGAGAGCATCTGTGTGATGGATTTCACGGGGAAACCCATCTCCACTAGCTCCTCCTGGATGTAGTCAGGGTTTGTCCGTGTCAGGAGTCCCTTCGCCACGACCCTGACCAGTCGCTCCCGTCCCAGCTCGTAGGACCAATTCTGGATCCCCAAGCTCGGCAAGAACTTCTGGAGGGCGCGGTAATCCTCCTCCGACCCGCACTGGAGGCGCACTCGGTCCCCCGGCTGCCTGACCGCCTCCACAGGCTCTCGAACCTTGGACCGGATGGCCCTCGCCAACTTGGAGTAGCCCTCCACATCACACAATATGATGGGAGGGATCTTCCCCTTCGCTTTGCCAGCCGGCCCAGAGCCACTAGTACCAGGCTGGGGTGAGACACGGCTTGCGTTGTTACCCGCAGGTTTCCGCCGCTTCCCACCTTTACCCAGTGCTGGGGAACCCTGGCCCGGGCCACCGCTGGCCTCGCTCTCATCACCAGAGCTGCCGCCTAAATGGTTAGGGTTGCCCCCCAGCAGCTTCCTGGTGTTGCCGGCCTTCCCCCTGCGGCGGGTCTTACGGTCCGAAATCCTTCAGACTCATTATCGGACCCCTGGCTCGACTCATCACGCATCAACGGGAGGTCTGGTCCTGAAGACAGTCCCTCCACGTCCACGGACTCGCACGAGCTGTCAACACGCGCGAAGCGTGCGACCCGGTCTTCCGAGTCTGAAGAAAATTCAGCCGGGCGTTTCATACCTACCGACACCCCTTGGCGGGAGGTGTCGGAGTTGACGCGTGTTTTTGAGACCCTTGCATTAGCGCTTGCGTCAGTGCCGCTTGCAGCGGTCAGACACAGACACAGACAAAAGGCATGCTCCGATGCTTCCAGAAGGGGAGCACGAGAGCAAGTTCCAACACGTACCGACCAATTGGTCACACCGTGTGATTCTTGCAGCGGTCTTTGCTGGCAGAGGACGGCTAGGCTCCCCCTGGTCAGGGCTTACGTTGGCACCGTTAGATTTCCACCCATCGAGCTGGCGGGAGCTTTCGCCATCTTCCCCGGTTTGCGGGCTGTCGGCCCTAAAAAGGTCCTCTAGCACTTTTTGGCCATCAGCGGCACGCTCACCTCCTGTAGTCGGAGGGGCCCCGCTGGGCTCGCCCGCATCGGCATTACTGCCAACGCTTTGAAGGGGGCCAGCACTGTCCTTCAAGCCGAGGCCCAAGGGTGCAGTGCCGGAAGCCCCGGCGGATCTGCCAGAGGCACGCGCGCCTCCGGTAGCTGGAGGGGCCCCGCTGGCTTCACCTTGGCCATCTGCGCCCACCTCGCCGGTAGTTGGCGAGGTTACGCTGGCCGAGTTGTTGGCCCTGAAAAGGGCCGAAACTTCACCCTAGGGTGACACCAACTGGGTGTGCCTACCGGCACGCTCACCTCTGGTATTTTGAGGGGCCCCGCTACCTTCACCCGCTTGGCTGTGTACTGCGCCCACCTCCCCGGTAAATTTGGGGGTCACGCCAGCCTTGTTGGCCCTAGAAAGGGCCGATTCGTCAACCGGGGGCGACTCTAGCTCACCTCGGCCAGCGGCACGCTCGGCTCCGGGAATTGGAGCGGCCCCGCTGACTTCGGCAGCCACCTCAGGCTTGTTGCCCCTCGAAGGGGCAGCTACCTCTAAAGCTCCCGCCTTCGGGCTTGTGGCGGACCACTTGCCACCCGGCACGAGCTCCTTCCTGACCGGAGGAGCCTTCAGTCCCCGCGAGCGGAGACTTCCAACTTCCCCAGAAAGGACGGGCAGCACAAGCCTGCCGTTGACGGCGGATCCCCCGCCGCTCGCCGCCAACTTCTTCTTGCCCGGGGTCGGTCGCTTCCCGGGCCCGGGGTTCTTCCTCGCCTCATCCAGCGGTCTTCTCCCGACCCCGACGCCAACACCTTTCTTCACCTTCAACGCAGGCTCCATCCGAAGACACGATCCGTAGAATAGCAGACGCCAAAGATGCTCAGAAAGCCAGGAACACGTAAGGGAGGCAGGACGACACCTTGCACTCCCATCGAGAAGGGACAACTTCACCTTTAACCTTTATACATTGTGATTGATAACGAGCAAGCGATTCACGAGTGCATAGTGTCGACTTTTCCACAAACCAGTATAGTAGGCTGTCGATTTCATTTAGCGCAAGCATGGTAAGCAAAACAATTTTATTTTACAATTTTACATAAATAATGTTATATAGTTTGTGACTTGATTATTATATTTTTCATTCTTGAAGATTTTTTAGAACTGCGTTTTACTACCTGTTTGAATTTTAGGCCTCCTTATGTACTAATTATGCTAATAGGCTTTGATATGAGATAGGTAGAATACAGAGAAAGTGAATCCGAATTCGCATGTAGTGAGAGTGAAAAATCATTTAGGAAAAACCACCTTCAGCTCACTCGACAAGGATTTGATCCCCAACCTCCCAATCATCGGCTTGAATTTTTTTTTTATTCAAAGTGAATATCTGGAGAGTTTTTTCTAAATGATGAATAGAACTGTATAATCGATCTTCAGAAAATAATTGAACTATGGGCAGTTTACTAATAATTAATTTGAAAATAATTTAAAATTTCTCAAAAATATCTTTAACAATTTTGATTTAAACATAGGCATTGGGTGTATTTAAGATGACAATTAATACTGTTTATTTGGTTTAGGGGACAAAGTTCTTTTAAGGGTAGTAGATGACTAGTTTCCAAAAACTCAAAATATTTTGAAAATATATTTAACGATTTTTTTTAAATCGGCGTGCATTTATAATGAATAATAACATTGTGAGGGGCCTACTTAGTTTTGGGTAAAACAAACTACTTCAAGGATAGTTTTTTACCCCCTCGGGTGGCCGGATGGTCTAAGGCGCAACTCTCGCACTAGACTGGCCCTCGAGACCGGGTAGGTTGGGGTTCGAACCCATCCGGGTGTACTGAGGTGGTTTGATCCTAAATGGTTTCCCCACTTTCTCTCCACGCAAATGTGGATGCACTTCCTATAAATTCAACCTTCCCAATCCCTAACCCATTAAAGTAATTAGTACATAGGCTATAGCCCGAACGGGCAGTAAGACGTGGTGCTAAAAAAAAGGATAGTTTTTGGTGACGAGTTTTCAAAAACCAATAGCAACTTGTGCGCTTAATAAAATATAACAAACATATGGTAAACAAATTTAAAACACTCAAATTAAAAATATTAGCCAAATAAAATGATTTATTATTTGGTTTTAACAAAAGAGATCCATATAAGTGTAATTATCAAATCGTCGACTAATATTGTCTCAGCTGACCCATTAATTAAAAAGTGAATATACGCTATGATAAAGTATCTGCGATTCTGTCGTAGGCCTACTTTTTATTTGTTATTCTTGGCCATTTTAAACATATGCCAGCCAAAAAAAAGTGAAATGTTTTCCTGTCTGTGTGGGTGTTATCACATTTTTGTACATATGATTACGGCCACATTTTTTTTTTAGCCACGGTCACTGATAGGCTATTTTGTAAAATATATTTATAATCTGTATTAAATCAGACTATGATTCAAAGAATTCTACGTTCCTATTTTCCTTCCTGCTTCCTTTTAATATTTTTATCATTAACATCCACTATGATTCCTTTTAGGTGGAGAAAGATTCAAAAGCTCGGTTTGGCTGCCACGTACAAAGACGAAAACTCGGATGGAGGGAAATGGCTCCACTACTGTTTTGGGCTCACTTACTTGAGGCCCGAAGAAGTAGAAGACGCTTTCTGCGATCTGATCAGCATCCAGCCAGCTGATACAAAACTGACGAGCTTCGCAGATTACCTAACTGAAACATATATAGATGAGATGGAGCAAGCGACATTCCCGCCGCGCATTTGGGCAGCTGGCTCATCGGACTTATGGAGGACAACAAATGCGTGCGAGAGCTTCCATTCTAGATTTAATTCATCATGTGCTTCTCCACACCCAAACATTTTTGTCTTCGTACAAAATTTAAAATCGGTCCAAACTGACACGTACATTCGAATCAACAGTGTAAGAGAAGGTAATGTGCAAAAGACAGATAGTAAGTCTAAATTGAAACAATCGTTCATTGAAAACAAACTTAAACAGTTTAGGAATGGAGAAATAGACAGATTAAGCTTAGTGAAGTGTGTGTCCTTCCAAAACTCCTTTGTATGACTTGTTTATATTATGTTTGTTACACTTTTATTTAGCATACATATACATTATTGACTGTTTTAAAAACGAAAATTTCACTTTGATATAATATTGTTTGATTTATATTTTTTGACTTGTGTCCTTCTTACTGCCAGACATAGCATTAATATTTGTTTATGTTCAAAGTTGGCGCAATTCGAGTCCTGTCTTGGGAAGGGGGGTATTGGCGCAATTCGGGTCCGGTCTGGGGGGGCACTTTTAAGCTCTTGGCGCAATTCGGGTCCGAGCTAAGAGAATTGGCGCAATTCGGGCGAGCCCGTTTGTTTATAACAATATAATATGTTTCACAGGCCAGTCAAACATCTTATAACGTCCTCATCCGAGAACATTTGACTTGCTAAATTAAAAAAGGTTTAAACACTTTCACAATTTTTTTCTCTCTCTGAGAGGAGGAGGAGAGGGTTCTGGTATAGCTCTCCCTCGCTTATACGCTCGAACAGGAAAGGGTAGGGGAGGTTATTGGTAGGGATGTGAGGAGGGGGCGCAGCTGACAATCTTGGTCAACCCACGAGCTGAACCAAATAATGGATTATATCCCTGAACGACTTAATTGAATTGATCTTTTTCAAAAAAACCTCCTCATAACTGAACATATTTTATAATATGTTAGAGTTTTTAGCTCCGGAAATAAGGATTTTTAGAAAGAAATTCTAACATAATACAAATTAACACTTTCAAAACATTGTATGGAATCTGCTTCACCCTTCCAGTATGTCAAAAAGTGATTTTTTTTAGGTAAAAAATATGAAATATGTCCTATTTGAAATGACCAATTCAATTGAGCGTTAAATTTCCAATACATTGAAATGTCGGTGACAAAAATTTAAGAGATTTTTTTAATTTCACTTGGATCAGATTACAAAGATTATTATAAAAAATTAAACCCTTTCCCCTCAAACTAACAGAATACAAATTAACACATTCAAAACAATGTATGAAATCTGCATCATCCTTTCACTAGGTCAAAAAGTGAATTTCTTAGGTAAAAATAATTTCACTTGGATCAGATTACAAAGATTATTATAAAAAATTAAATCCTTTCCTCTCAAACTAACAGAATACAAATTAACACATTCAAAACATTATATGAAATCTGCATCACCCTTTCACTAGGTCAAAAAGTGAATTAATTAAATCCTTTCCTCTCAAACTAACAGAATACAAATTAACTCATTCAAAACATTGTATGAAATCTGCATCATCCTTTCACTAGGTCAAAAAGTGAATTTTTTTTAGGTAAAAATAATTCCACTTGGATCAGATTACAAAGATTATTATAAAAAATTAAATCCTTTCCTCTCAAACTAACAGAATACAAATATAACACATTCAAAACATTGTATGAAATCAACATCATCCTTTCACTAGGTCAAAAAGTGAATTTTTGTTTAGGTAAAAATAATTCTACTTGGATCAGATTACAAAGATTATTATAAAAAATTAAATCCTTTCCTCTCAAACTAACAGAATACAAATTAACACATTCAAAACATTGTATGAAATCTGCATCATCCTTTCACTAGGTCAAAAAGTGAATTTTTTTAGGTAAAAAATAATTCCACTTGGATCAGATTACAAAAATTATTAAAAAAAATTAAAACCTTTCCTCTCAAACTAACAGAATACAAATTAACACATTCAAAACATTGTATGAAATCTGCATCATCCCTTCACTAGGTCAAAAAGTGAATTTTTTTAGGTAAAAATAATTTCACTTGGATCAGATTACAAAGATTATTATAAAAAATTAAATCCTTTCCTCTCAAACTAACAGAATACAAATTAACACATTCAAAACATTGTATGAAATCTGCATCACCCTTCCACTATGTCATGAAATATGTCCTATTTGAAATAGCCAAATCAATTAGGCGTCAGATTTGCAATACATTGAAATACCGATGACGAAAATTTAAGAGATTTTAATTTCACTTAAATCAGATTACAATGATACAAAGATTATTATAAAATTAAATCCTTTCTCTCAAATTAACACTTTCAAATTACTCGGGATAGGTAAAAAAGTATATGTTAACTTTTTACAAATGTCCTGGGAAAATATCTCTTCCTTTCAAACTAACAGGATACAAATTAAGACTTTCAAAACATCGTATGAAATCAACATCATCCTTTCACTAGGTCAAAAAGTGAATTTTTTTTAGGTAAAAATAATTTCACTCGGATCAGATTACAAAGATTATTAAAAAATTAAATCCTTTCCTCTCAAACTAACAGAATACAAATTAAGACTTTTCAAAACATTGTATGAAATCTGCATCACCCTTCCACTATGTCATGAAATATGTCCTATTTGAAATAGCCAATTCAATTAGGCGTCATATTTGCAATACATTGAAATACCTATGACGAAAATTTAAGAGATTTTAATTTCACTTAAATCAGATTACAATGATACAAAGATTATTAAAAAATTAAATCCTTTCTCTCAAATTAACACTTTCAAATTACTCGGGACAGGTAACTTAACTTTTTACAAATGTCCTGGGAAAATATCTCAGCAAACAGTAAAGTGTTTCCTCAATAAAACAGATTGACTCTTTCAAATTACCCGAGTCGTCTAAAATCAGAAAAAATGTGCTGTCCAATGTTGACAGGCTAAAAAGTTAAATACTGACATTGTGTTATAACTATCAGAAAAAACAAATCGACTCTTTATGATTACAATGATACATACAAATATTCGGTACAAAAAATGAAATTCCTTCTCTCGGAAAAAAATAAGTCATTCATTCGAAGCGTACAATGATTATAGTCTCACCGTCATAGAATAAGATAATTCATTACATTTTTTTAGGGATTGAAGGAGTACTTTCTAAACAGATTAAACCATCGTCTTTTTAGAAAACATTCTATACTAGTCGAAAGTAAGGAGTGAATTTGATTCAGAATTTAAGACTTAAGATATATCGCTCAAATATCAGTCAACATCTCGGTGTCGTACCAGCGCTAAGTTTGTTCGATAATTTTTATTCCTCGGAACAGAAATTAATTAGCTTTGTTGATCTTCCGTTCAATTAAATACTTTAGCTAACGAGTGCAAACAATCTAACAAAAAACTTACATTGCTCTTTTTTAGACTTATCATTCATCAGTTTATTAATGAGGAATTATTTGACAATATGTTAACCTAATTTTATATTTTGATCTGCTTTACTATCTTGAAAAACAGTAAGGTGTTTCGTTAATATTATCTAAATTAAAATTTTTACGCGACGTCCGTGTAAAGTTTTTGAGCATCATATCTAAGTCTTAAATTATAAATCTAGATTAAACCAGCAAACTATTGAAATTAACAAGCTTTGTTGATCTTTCAAAACTTTAGCTAGCGTAACAATTCTAATCTAAACATGGAAAAAATATATTTACGTTTTTTTTGTGTGTTTTTTTCCTCAATGTTGACAGCCTAAAAGTTAAATACTATCAACACGTTACACAATTGTCCTGTCCATATAGTCAATTTACAAAAAGTTTTTTGAGACATCCAGTATTTGAATTAGTTACACTGTGTGTGTGTGTGTGTGTGTGTGTACCCCCCCCTCCCTCACATAGTCAGTTCGCAAAAGTCTTGCTTGATCAGACTTAAACCATTCGTTGAGTAGTCGTACAATTTCCGTGGCGCATGAGTAGATACTACCGGAATGCGTGGAACACTTGTCTACCTCGTACAGTTTTTTAAGTTTACTCAGAGAAGGACAACCGAGTTCACCTAGCTCGCGAAAGTTACACCTATCATTATCTTCAGCGATGATGCTCTGTAACCATGTCATCTTTTCAGCTCCTTTAATATAGGTTGTTACCTGGGATGTGTACCGCTCTAGATGAAAAAATAAGATAGGACGAAGATTCGAGTACTGTACTTCCCCCTCGTACCAAGATAACCCGTGATAATATTGACTCACCCATCTCACAATTTCCACACCTGAAGGCGAGAGATTATCAATTTTGAACGGTGGAAGAAACTTGTAGTTGATCTCCTCGAAGGGTTCGAAATGTAAAACACTCAACTCTTTGAATATGAATACTATTTCGTCACTCGAGTATCCTTGCATATCAATCAACATGATGAACCACCTTACTGTTTGCAGAGATATTTTCCTCTAGAATGTAGATAGTAACTAATGATTTCATCTAGAAGGCTTACCTTTATATAAGGACTCAGCGTGTGACTCTATGGCTCGGAAAGTTCATAGTTCATCTTGCACAGACGCCCATGCGTGTGAACCATAAGCCTAGTACGGGTTACGGAAGGGGGGAATAAGATCGTAGGATACTCGCTTCGCGAGGGATGGAAGTTATCTGCCGGTGAACCTTACCCTTGATCGCTACATCACTAAAAAAACCTTCAGTCCTTGTACTCATCAGTGCTCGTAATACAGAGCCTGGATAAGGTAACATTCAAGTGACACGATACTCCTACAGTACAAGGTCTGCAACCAGCAAAACGCACACAGGCTCGTTAAACCCCCTGGTACAGCAACCAGGAGAGCTCACCTTCGGTAGCGCTCGGCCCCCCAGTCAATGCCTATACCCGAGCCGTGCTCATGATCGTAAGACTATATTACCTATGGTTGAAATCCGGTTGAACCTTATTCAACTAGACCTTGTTTGAGAGAGAGAACCTACATGTGCGGTAGAGGCACGAATGCTTGAACATTTATGGTAAACTAAGAGGTGATTTTCGAGATTACCTACACGATCTAGCCCCCTCCCACCTACAGGTTTAGAGGCTCAATCCTCCTCAACGCTTATCTACCTGTAACGTTTCATCTCAGTCTCGTCTCCGGTCTAGAGAACTGAGATTAATTCGTCGCGCCAGCTATATGACGTACTCTGTAGCTAAACTATCGAGAAACACTACTCTTATAGACTCAAGCTATATTCGTTCATCAGTACTTCTCCGAGCGAGAAGAAACGAGTTAAGCGGGCCTATAGCTTATCGGCTTAGATATGCAGAGTTCAGCTCTAGGGGGTTGTGGGAGAGAGAAAACCGACATGTATCCCCATTTAAGTTCCCCTCTACAGATGTGAAACATCGGACGTTAAGATTTTCCCACACTTTCCAGAGAGTGGGTTTCAATTAACCTTCGCCCTACTCGGCAAGTTTCCCGCATGTAAGGATCTCCTCTAATCTTCTCAAAGGAAGATAAATGTATTCTGACCGTTCTCCTGTTACCTCCTCCAGATGTTGACCGATTCGAGAGGTTAGTTCGAGAAATTACTTCAATTAACTCGACAAATTGTATCAAACAATTCTAAATTATTATTAGCACCACGTGTTATTACTCGTTAGGGTTATGGAAGGTGCGTGGAGGGAGAGTGGAAAACCATTTCGGAAAAACCACCCCCAGTTCACCCGACCGAGATTCGAACCCCGATCACCCATCCTTATGTTCGAAAAAAGGTTTTATCGGAATGTACCATCATTTGTGCATGATGAGAGCGTGTAAAATCGTTCAGAGTACAGGGAACTCACATTTGCTTGAAGGGAGAGTGGAAAACCAACCCTCAGTTCACCCTACCGAGATTCGAACCTCAATCACCCGTCCTTATGTTCGAAAAAAGTTTTTATCCGAATGTACCATGATGAGAGTGTGTGTGTAAAATCATTCAGAGTACTGGGGAACTCGCACTTGGAGAGAGGAAAAAACCGAGCCTCAGTTCACCTGACCGAGATTTTAACCCCAATCATCCATCCTTATGTTCGAAAAAAGTTTTTATCCGAATGTACCATCATTTGCATATGTGTAAAATCATTCAGAGTACTGAGGAACCCGCATTTGGAGAGTGGAAAAACCAACCCTCAGTTCACCCGACCGAGATTTGAACCTCAATCATCCCATCCTTATGTTCGAAAAAAGTTTTTTATCCGAATGTACCATGATGAGAGCGTGTATGTGTAAAATCATTCAGAGTACTGGTAACTCGCATTTGGAGAGTGGAAATACTGAGCCTCAGATCACCTGACCAAGATTTGAACCCCGATCATCCATCCTTATGTACGAAAAATGTTTTTATCCGAATGCAACATCATTTTCGCATGATGAGAGAGTGTATGTATAAAATCATTCAGAGTACTGGGAACCCGCATTTGGAGAGTGGAAATACTGAGCCTCAGTTCACCTGACCAAGATTTGAACCCTGATCATCCATCTTTATGTTCGAAAAAAGTTTTTATCTGAATGTACCATGATGAAAGTGCGTATGTGTAAGATCATTCAGAGTACTGGGAACTCGCATTTGCCTGAAGGGAGAGTGAAAAAAATCAACCCTCAGTTCACCTGACCAAGATTCGAACCTGGATCTCCCTTTTTTAATTCTTATACAAATTTCGAATATATAAGACAGATAGAATGATATACACACACGCACACAAATTTGAACGTTCACAATGTAACAAATGTACCATCATTTGTGCATGATGAGAGTGTAAAATCATTCAGAGTGCTAATTATGCTAATGGATTAGGAATTGGGAGGGTTGAATTAAGAACTCGCATTTGCTTGGAGGGAGAGTGGAAAACCAACCCCCAGTTCACCCGACCAAGATTCGAACTTCGATCTCCCCGTTTTAATTCTTATACGAATTTCGAATATATAAGACAGAATGATATACACACACGCACACAAATTTGAACGTTCACAATGTAACAAATGTACCATCATTTGTGCATGATGAGAGTGTAAAATCATTCAGAGTGCTAATTATGCTAATGGATTAGGAATTGGGAGGGTTGAATTAGGAGCCTGCATTTGCTTGGAGGGAGAGTGGAAAACCAACCCCCAGTTCACCCGACCAAGATTCGAACCTCGATCTCCTCGTTTTAATTCTAATACGAATTTTGATTATATAAGACAGATAAAATGATATACACACACAAATTTGTACGTTCACAATGTATCAAATGTACCATCATTTGTGTATGATGAGAGTGTAAAATCATTCAGAGTGCTAATTACGCTAATGGATTAAGAATTGGGAGGGTTGAATTAAGAACTCGCATTTGCTTGGAGGGAGAGTGGTGAACCAACTCCCAGTTCACCCGACCAAGATTCGAACCTCAATCTCCTCGTTTTAATTCTTATACGAATTTTGATTATATAAGACAGATAGAATGATATACACACACAAATTTGTACGTTCACAATGTAACAAATGTACCATCATTTGTGTATGATGAGAGTGTAAAATCATTCAGAGTACTAATTACGCTAATGGATTAAGAATTGGGAGGGTTGAATTAGGAACCTACACTTGCTTGGAGGGAGAGTGGAAAACCAACCCCCAGTTCACCCGACCAAGATTCGAACCTCGATCTCCTCGTTTTAATTCTTATACGAATTTTGATTATATAAGACAGATAGAATGATATACACACACAAATTTGTACCTTCACAATGTATCAAATGTACCATCATTTGTCCATGATTAGAGTGTAAAATCGTTCAGAGTACTAATTACGCTAATGGATTAGGAATTGGGAAGGTTGAATTAGGAACCCGCATTTGCTTGGAGGGATAGTGGAAAAACCAAGCCTCAGTTCACCTGATCACGATTCGAACCTCGATCTCCTCGTTTTAATTCTAAAATTTTTTTAGGTTTTGAATTCCTGAAATGGAGATGAATAAGATTTAATTTTTAAAGTAAGTACACCCGTATTAGCTTAGAGGAAGTGAACCCGCATTTTCTTGGAGAGAGAGTGGAAAAACCATCTCTCAGTTCACCTGACCAAGATTCGAACCTGGATCTCCTCTTTTTAATTCTGATACGAATTTTGAATATATAATGTAACATGAAGTGGAGTGTACAGTATGGAATTGAACTACATTATCTAATTTGAAAAAAAAAGTTTTGAATTCTTGAAATGAAGATGAATAATTTTTAAAGTAATTACGCCCGTATAAGCTTAGAGGAAGTGAACCCGCATTTGCTTGGAGGGAGAGTGGAAAACCAACCCTCAGTTTGCCCTGCCAAGATTCGAACCTGGATCTCCTCTTTTTAATTCTGATACGAATTTTGAATATATAATGTAACATGAAGTGGAGTGTACAGTATGGAATTGAACTACATTATCTAATTTTTAAAAAAAAAAAAAAGTTTTGAATTCCTGAAATGGGGGTGAATAAGATTTAAAGTAATTACGCCCGTATAAGCTTAGAGGAAGTGAACCCGCATTTGCTTGGAGGGAGAGTGGAAAACCAACCCTCAGTTTGCCCTGCCAAGATTCGAACCTGGATTTCCTCGTTTTAATTCTTATACGAATTTCGAATATATAATGTAACATGAAGTAGAATGTACAGTATGGAATTGAACTACATTATCTAATTTGAAAA
Source organism: Timema cristinae (assembly GCA_039000515.1). Lineage (NCBI taxonomy): Eukaryota > Metazoa > Arthropoda > Insecta > Phasmatodea > Timematidae > Timema > Timema cristinae. The sequence continues at coordinate 48,088 of JBCFYV010003313.1, forward strand.
AAAAAAAATTTTTAGGTTTTGAATTCCTGAAATGGGGGTGAATAAGATTTAAAGTAAGTACACCCGTATTAGCTTAGAGGAAGTGAACCCTCATTTGCTTGGAGGGAGAGTGGAAATCTACAGCTCGTTCATCCTGAGTGAGATTCGAACCTTGTTCTTCACAAACACATCCGACATCTTAGCTTCCAGAACAGCCTCGGAGGGGGACTGGTAATCTGTTCCGGAGAAGATGTGTAGAGCAAAAAAAGCTCATTTAAACTCGACCGTCCTCAAGCAGGGCTGCAACCCATCCACCCCTCACCATGACGTCGGTGCGCCACCCTCGTCATGATACTCCCCCTCCCTATCACATTTCTCCTAGCTGGCCTGAAACATGAACCGTGTATAAGAGGATACCTACATTCATTTCCCCTCGCTGTCCCAGTACATGATGGTATTCCAGCGTGAGGGGAGGAGGGGGAGAGAGAGACAGAGAGAGAGAGAGAACTCCAACATACTTCGGGAAGGGGTGTGGGGGGCACACATTGACCCTCACTGTCCCAGTATATCTATGAGTATGTGTGTGTGAGAGAGAGAGAGAGAGACAGATAGAGCGTGTCTGCGAGTCCACGCCTCGGGAGGGGAGGGAAAGGTTTGAGGGGAGGGGAACACACACACACATACACATTACCCCTCCGTGCCCTCATACATAAGATTCTATACTACTATTATTTATTGATATAAATTAAAATATTATTATTTAACATAATTAATGCTAAATATTATTAAATTATTATTGTTAAATATTTATTATTGGTTATTTAATATTTACAAAATAAAGAAATAAAATTAATAAAACATTTAATAAAAAATTTGTGATAAAAAATTTTAATCGAACATCAAATTAAAATATCAATTTTTAATATTTATTTTTAAATTGAATAAATAATAAATATTTATAAAAATAAATGAACAAATTTAATGTAAACTTTTTGATAACAATGAAAAGTGAATATTAAATTAAGAAATTAATAAATATTTAAAAAGTGATTAAACTTAAATTCAATTTTTGAATTTATTATTAAATTTATTCATTTAATTTTAAAATACTAAATAATCAATAATAAATATTTAAAATTAAGAATCTTATAATATTTAGTACAAATTATGTCATATATATTTATTATCTTCTAAATTTTATTTTTAATAATTATATATATATATATATATATATAATAAATTATTAATTTTCAATTTTAAATATTTATTATCAATTTCTAATATATAATTCTCTACTATAAATCTTATTTAATGATGCCAAATAAGTATAATTTCTCACGCGCGTACTTAAGTACACACACCCATTTTTTTTTTCAAAACTG